>JAQZBX010080663.1:0-13788 GCA_029593785.1 Cabassous unicinctus | reverse complement strand
TGGAATATGCTATTGATCTCTGTTGACACCCATGTCTCCAATGAGGACTCTTAAAACTTTTATTTGGATTTTCAAAACCATGCAATGGTAAGTTTAATTGTAATTGTGTATAAGCTTAAAGTTGGATGTGGTGGAGACTGCATAAAATAGATTTAAAGAAATTTAAAGGCCCTGTTGACAAAGTATTTGACCTCATCTTGAACTTTCAGTTACATTAGGATTGTGAAATTGACAGCTGGAGCAAGATTTATATAACAATATTCCTTCTCAATTAACATTTTTTTTTCTCATGTCAAAGCTCTCATCTGTAGCTGATTGCAAGCTCTTTCAGGGAAGCACCAGAGTAATACAATGTAGCTGAGTAGGAAACTTGATTAGTTTTGTGGCATGTAGCATATTACAAAGAATAACTGAAATTACAAACAAGAACACTATACTGTTGTATAATATCTTACAGATCAGTACCAGAACATTTCATGGATGGTAAAGTCATTAACAACTCTCAAGAAACTTCATGTAATTTCTGAAACATTTATATTAATAAGACCAACTCAAATTTAACCAATAGAAAGTTAGAAAATTCCTTTTTAATTTGCCAGTACATCCCATGCAAGCCCCAACATATCAAATAAACTTAACTACTTTTAACATTTCTCTTTTTATAAGGGGAAAGAAGAAATCTGTGATTTTCTAGGACCCCTGCAGAAATCTATGATCAAATAGACATACTTTAGCAATGCAAAATGTCAAAATTGTCAGTATGTTTGTTATATATGTCAAATACAGTCATGGGTTACTGTGAACAATACTTGACTCCTTATTTAATCAGTGACAATAAAAGATTAAAACAGTATTATGGAGGTAGTACGATTATTTACAAACATAGTTATTTTAAAATGAGATTACCTGATATTATTAAACAACTGTGAACATAATAAGGACCACAAGAATGTCGGTGAATTAGTGTGATACACAGAGAAAATGCCTTCTTGGCCAATTTTTCAGAAGCTAAATAAAACCTCTTACAACCTCTTACTAGGAGCAGACAATAATCCCAGAAAATATTGTCATTTTAATGGAGAGAAAACCAAATTTCAAATTTGCGTGAATATACTATTTTTAAAAATCTTATAGAAAACCCCATTATATCTTTTCCAGCTTTGACCAGGGAAAATAAAATTATTTTTCTGCAAACCAATTATAACTTTCTTATTCACTCAGGTTTTATCCTACATTTTATCTTTTTAATTTTTCAATAACCAATGATTTTGCTTTAGGACAATACTATTTTCTTTTTTCCTCAACAGAACTATATCCTGCATACTGTGTAAGCTCAATTTAGCATAAGAATTTAAGGTATCAAAAGATCTTGGACTGTATCTTTAAGCTGACAATTTATACAAAACTCAAATACTGTTGAAATCAATTTTGCCAGAAATTACTTGATTTCATTAAATTAAAATTTAATTATTTTCTATAGTAAACATCAAAGGAATCTTTTAAAAGTTTATTTTAGACTCATTACAGATTTTTGAACTTGTGAATGCCAATCAAATAATGAACTCCACTACTTTGGTGACCAGGAACTTCTTTTTCAAGTGCATACCTCAAATGGAACTCCTTGGTTAATTCATATATTGCTCAAATAGCCACTGCAAACTCAAATCATCCTTGGTGAGATTCACCCATTTATTCAGAAACAAATATGAACTGGGTCCATAATGAGACAACAGACATTAGAGCATTTTTCAGGAGAGAAGAGAAGAGATTTTGACTATGAAGTCCCCATGTTCTACCAAAGGTTCCACAAATGAAAATTATATAAAGCCTCCAAAACTGAAAAGCATCTGTCTTAAGGTGTGCCAAAAATCTCTGTACTATGCCCTTCCCACCCCAACAAACATAACCAGGAACTCAAAAAGTAGACACTGAGAACAAACAAAAAACAAATACAAAAATAAATTTTGCAGAGCTCTTCTGGGGAAGTCAGGGACACACTCTGTGACCATCCCCAGCTGTTGTCTATTACCTTCTTTTTCCTCTTGATTGCACCCATGCAGCTATTTTGATATGTTTCTGTTTTGTAGCCCCGGGGAGACTTTAAATTTCAACTGTGAAAAAATGATACCCATAAGCTACCTATAAATGTAATGGCCTGGCTGTACTTTGAACCTCAAACTGTGAACAAACCACTCTAACTGCTTGTCAGGATGGAAACTCTGCACAAAATTTACTTCATGTATGTTTTTTTTTTTGCACAGTCATGGGTCCCCTTCCCCATGGGGTGTATAAAGCTCAACACATGAGCAACACAGGATCATTCATTTCTGGCACTCATTTCTGACATGAAGCAGGGTGTATGGAGTCACCATCTACCAAAAGCCAACCATGCAATTGTCCTCCCCAGGCCACAATTGGGTTGCTTCCCTGGCTGTGTTGCACCCTTTGGACTGTGTATGTAATAAAATCGTCATTTGTTGAGAATGTCTGTTGTGACTGAGCCTGTGTTCCCATGACCCACCACGTAGCAACACATTTCATAAACTCAAAATGGTAAAAAAGCAGAGCAATGAAATCATCCTGGGTCTGCTCAGGATCCTACAAATGTTGTCAAATATGTCAAAAGAAACTAACTGATATTATCAAAGCCACATTCTTAAATAAAGAGGAACAACATCAGGATGGAAATCTCAAACTGGGGAAGTAAGAAGTGAAAGCCTCAAAATGGTGAGTGGGTAACAGTGGCTTATAAAGGCAATTAGGGCATTTCAAATGGGTTGTTACAAAGATTAGATGATATTTAATTACTTCAATACATAGGATGGCTTTACAAGGCATGAAACAGCTATAAATATTGATTACTACAGCACATTTTTCTATGTTTAACCGGCTATCCTTACCAGACTGAGGCCACCATCTCATTCAATGATGTTCAAATTACAGCTCATTAGAAATCCTCTAATTTCTGATCTCTACTTATCCTTGACTAGTTTTTAGCTTACAAAAAGACCCTGAAATTTTTTTTGTAAAGGATTTCTTCTCTTGTCAACTCCCAATTCTGGCAGCTGTTTTATTTTATGTAACATAACAAAACAGTAAAAACAATAGTAATAAAATTCTAAATACATAGATAATGTAAATAAATGATTTATAAGTGTTTAAATAAATAGAAAGATACAGAGAGATAGAGATTTTTACAATTAACAAATGCATGTGGTTACGATAAAAATCAATAAAAATATTCATTCAAATATATATTCTATTATTTTGTGTTTACTTTGTGCATGGTTTCTCTGTATCTATAATATGTAGTTTATTGAACAATTAGGGAATGTAAAATCTGGAAAAAAGAGTTACAAAAAGTGTACATCAGTATATAACAAAGCTAATGTTTTGTAATATTTAATATTTACATCAAATTTTTAAAATAGCATTAATTTCTAATCTTTTCCTATATTGTGTCTCATATATTCAGTATTTTAATATGTTATCTAGTACTATAGAACACTCTCAAATGACAATTTTTGGCAGATAATTATGTGTTTTTTGAAGAAATTTTCTTTAAAATCTTTCATTAATTGCAATATTACATGTTGTATTACTTTTGAACTTAAAGTGTTTCTATCATTTAAAATATTATTTAATATGAAATTAAAAATAATTTTCCCTTTACATAATAAACATAAATGACTTAAATTTGTAAAAAATGTATCTTAGTCTATATATTTTGTTATATAGGATTAATATTTTAGATACTTTGAAGGGGTAGATTATGAAATTTTGCTTTCATTCACTCAAAAATTCACTATGAACTGCATTATTAAAATTCTACACTTTGTTTCATAAAGAAAAAAGAGTCTTATAGTAAAGATTAGTTTATTGTATAGCAAACATCTATATATCCATCATTTTAGGTAATAAACAATGAACACTTTGCTATATTTTTTTATCAATTTATCTTTCTGTCTATTCATTCAATCCACTTTGTTTCTTTGTGTTTTTTTAAAAAACAATTTGCTTCTCATATTAAGTTGCATATATCATTACTCTTCATTACCACACATGCAAGTTAATTATTTGAGTCTTTTTGATTTAGCAGAATTTTGCAGCTAAATACATTCATTGTAAATTCTTATATTTCATTAATATTTGTCAAAAAATACTATTTAAATGAAATGCTTCTTAAATAGAGCATATTACCATTCATGCCAGTGATTTGTCTCTCTCCTTCCTAATTAGTCCTAGAAACCTTCTCTATTACACAGAGGTAGCTACTAGGCAGGTATTTATTCAATTTTTTCATTGGCTAAGGTTTGATGGTATAAAACTATACCAAAATTTCTTCATGTGATAGTCACTGTTGTGCATGACTCCTTTCAAAAAACTCAAAATAATATTTTTGAAATGCATTGTAATGTTGAGTATATTAGGAGTCTATTTGTTTTACAATATTATACTATTTTGTTTTATAAATACAGTACATATTATATATCAGTTTTACTTTAATGGACACTGCACCATCTCCACTTCTTAGTTCATTTGACAAAAGCTGCTATGAACATTCCTGTACAAATCTGTTTTGGATCTAGTCATTCAGTTTTCTGAAGGACATAAAAGTGTTGGCTTGCTGGTTAATATTAATTTTAGAAGAAACTGCTCAAATTTTTATGAATTATCACAGCATCTTGAATACCACTAATATGCAGGAGAGGTTAGTTTACAATATTGTCACAATCATTTAGTGTTTCTGGAGTTGTTTTTTCTAGATATTCTGTAGTTGGCTAGTAGCAGGTCATTGTGGTTTTCATTAACAATTTCCTTGAAACTATACACATAAAAGCCATTAAAATAAATATCCGTGATTTTAAAAAGGCTTAATTTTACATAGGAAGTTCTCTAAACATGATGGAATTAAACTAGATGCCAGCAAAAACCAAATATTTGAAAATTTAACAGCATATGTTTACCAAATAAGTTAGATAAAAATAAATCAGAAGAAAAATTTAAAATATATATAAATAAATATTCATATTTATAAATTCATATTTATATTTCTATATGTATTATATATATTAATGAAAATAGCAATGTCTATAGATGATGACTTATATTTCCCTCTCATCAATCCTGGAAAACTAGATCAAATTGAAACTCCAATACTTATATAAAGAAGAAAACAATAAAAAATAAAGAGTACAAATGAATGATATATAAAATAGAGGGAAAAAGGAAAAACTGACATAAGCAAATGGTTTTCCTTGAAATAATCAACCAAATTGATCGAACTCTGCCTTGATTTAACATGAATAAATGAGAATGGAAACAAAGTACCAAAATCACTGAAGAAATATGGGTTATATCTAAAAGGAAGACTACAGCAAAACATACTTCAGTTTTTGAGAGACAGTCTCTAGAAAATCAGTTTAATAAAAATGACTAGTAATGTAGAAGATTGTGAGATGGCCAAATCCGGAACTAAAGGACTCAGCCCTTCCACCAGAACTATTAAACAAGCAGAAACTATCTGAAACAAATATTTTGAAACTCAGTAGGCCAAAAGAACACTGTACAGCATCCAAGGAAGAGCAGGGGTGCTGATAAATTACAATAAAAAACAAAAATTTCTCTCTCCATGCAGTGGCTACTGGCACCCAGTCCCTACTCTTGCAACAGGCCAATTTGTGGTCCCTCCATGGCTAGATGGCTGGTGACAGAGGGACAAAATAATCCTCTTCCCCAAGAACAGTGGTGAACATGGCCAAGCACTGTTCAAAGCTTTTGTTTAGCTACTTCAGATCACTGGGGCCCTGACTCTAAAGGTGGCCATTGTTTGAATCCAAACCTAACAAAAGACACGGTGGAGGAGAATTAAAGACAAGATGGTTCTTCAGGGCTGCTGTGGACAGTTGAAAAGCTGCATTTGCTGGTCAGGACAAGAAAGATGAACTTTGGAGAGCTGGGGGAGTAGCCCTTGGAGTCCTTCCAGATCCCTCCCCAGGACACTTTAGCATCCTTCCTGGGTCCCATACCCCTTTTTAGCAGGGAAAGATTGATTTTGGAAAGTCCTTTCCAGTTTGCCCCTCCTCCCTGAATTTGCCCTCCAGGCAAAAGCAGCTTGAGACTAAGGAAGGAGAGTAAGTAAATATAGAGGCTTATAGCATGAGAGAAAGCTTGTGGCTTCAAACATACAGGAAAGGGTCATCTTTCTCCTGGGAAACAGAGGGACACAACTAAACTCCTGTAAACAGGAGAACTCCAAAACAACTAATTAGCAAAATCCCAGGACAAGACAGAGGCCCAGAAACACAGGGAAACCCTGCACACCACATTTGCCTTGGGCAGACACTCCTTATGGGAGGGGTGAAGCTCAAGAAAAACTATCTTATCACCAATTGGTAACAAAATCAAGAAACAGACATCTCAGGGAATAAATCCCAGAGTTAAGGTAAAATATTAAAATGCATAGTGTGCAATGAAAGAGTATGAGACAAACAAAAATCAGGAAATGATGGTCCATCCAAGTGAAAGGGACAAATATCGAGAAATTACCAATGATAAAGAACAGAATGTGAATATAAGGAACAAACCACATATAAAGAAAATGCAATCTTAAAAATACTCAAGGTGATGAAGGAAAATCAAGAGAAAGAATTAAAGGATACCATGGAAGCAATTAATGAGCAATACGAGATCTTAATAAAGACAGAAATAATTAAAAGGAACTATACAGAAATACTTGAGTTTAAGACCAAATCACCAGAAATGAAAAATACTCAGCATGATTTCAAGAGTAGATGAGAACTTGCAGAAGAAACAGTGAACTAAAAGACAAGACAATTGAAATGAGTCAGGCTGAGAAGCAGAAAGAAAAAAGAATTATTAAAAGTAAAAATAGCCCTAGACATCTCTGGGACACCCTCAAGTTTACCTATATACACATTTTAAGTCCTAGAAGGAGAAGAAAGAAAAAAGGTGTGAAGTCAGGGAAAGTTGGGGTATGATGGATTCCTCTAGGTTCTTGGCTATGTTACATAAAATAAATTTAAGAACATGCCAGTTTTGTTAGACCAGTACTTTATTGGGAAATGGGAGAAGAGAACAGGATTACACATCTGAACCTGCAGATGTAGGCTTTTTTAGGTCGAGAGAGTGTTTTGGGCTTGTGGTGCTCTTTAGTAAGATTTTACTTACTCCTGCCTTTCATAAGGTTGGTGAGGGGCCCCAGCTATTTGCTCTTCTGATTGATTACCCCACAGGTCATTTCCCCAGGGAGCCAAAGATGAGGGCCCTTGAGGGTATCCTGGGTTTTCCCTTGATCCCAAAGGAGATCCCTTTCCAGTCTCATTCCAAATGGGGTTCTTATGGCTGGGTTCTTGTGGGGTCCTTCTGGCAGACTTCTTGGTGGCAGTCTTGCCCTCAGGGGGTATACAGGCAGGTTTCCATGGCCATGTGTTTTGTGGACATGTTTTTCTTCCAGGACTTAGACTTACTTTCCCTTTTCCTAAACTAACCTACCTCAGGAGTAGAAGGAATATTTTAAAAAAAAGTAATGACAGAGAACTTCACAAATGTACCAAATACATGAATATGCACATCTAAGAAACACAGAGAACAATGAACAAATTAAAAATAAAGAAAATATATGCAATCATATATTGATCACACTATTGAATGCAGAGGACCAGGGGAGAGTTCTGAAATCTGAAAGAGAAAGCAATATGCTATGTAAAAGAGAAGCCCAATTAAGTTGAGTGTTGATTCACATTAGAAACCATAGAAGCAAGAAGGCAGTGCAGTGAGATGCTTAAACTGTTGAAAGAAACAACTGCCAGACAAGAATTTTATACCCAGCAAGACTTATTAAATATATGTCCCAGAGAATTAAATCTTCTCACTGCTCATATGCTGATTGAGCCCTGAATTGCAGAAGAGTTGCACCACCTACTTTCCAGTTCACTGGACTCACCCAGGACAACTAACAAAAGCATAACGATGGACAGTTATCATCCCAAAAAACAAAGAGTATCTACAATAACAAGAAAGACAGCTCCATCCATCTGCCCCATGGGATCCAAGCTCCCTCTCAATTTGAAACAGAATAGACATCACTATCCTAAAATCCTCAAGAATGAGGAATGAACAAACACAAGGGGATGGGATTGCAACTATGGGCTATAGCAGACTTATTATTATTCTAGCAATGGAGGAACTTGTAACATTGATGTAAAGTTGGTGGCTACCAGAGGTTCTGATGGGAGGGAGAGGGAAGAATTGGTGCCAAGTGGGGCATTTTGGGGACATTGAAATTGCCCTGCATGGCATAGCAATGATGGATACAGGTCATTATACCTTCTGTTAGAACCCATAAAATTGTGTGGTGCAAAGTGTAAACTATAGACAATGGTTAGTAGCAATGCTTCAATATGTGTTCATCAATTGTAATAAATGTATTTCACTAATGAAAGATGTTACTAATGGGAAAAAGTAGGGGAGGGGAGGGGTTGGGGTACATGTGAGTCCCCAATATTTTAGATTTAACATTTATGTAATCTAAACTACTTTCAAATTAAACTATTTTAAAAATGAGGAGATATTAAGACATTCACAGATAAACAATAGCTGAGGGAATTCATCTCCTTTAGACCTACCCTGCAAACAATATTCAAGGAAGTTCTTCAGAATGAAAAGAAAGGAAAATGACAGTGATATGAAGTAGCATAAAGAAATAAAAAGCTGTGGTAAACATTACTGTTTGGGTAGTAATGAATGCCATAATATTGTAGTGTATTCTTTGGTATGAAACATCACCTCTTATTTCCTACAGATTCTCAAATGCAAATGCCTAAAAAGAAATGATAAATTTATGGATTTTGACATACAATGTACAAAGATATAAGTGGAAATAAGTAGAAAAAAGTAGAGGGATGGAGGTGTAAGGGAAAAGTATATGTTCATGCTACTGAAGCTAAGTTGGTATCAACTAAATAAATATGAATGTTACATATTCCAGATGTAAAATTTTAACCCCATTGGTAATCACAAGGAAAATAGGTGAAAATTGTATCTCACTTCCTAATCGTAAAAGATATTACACAAAGAAGCTGGCAACCTTTGTTAAATCTCTACCCTTGGCAGAAATGGAAGCAAGCATGATTGAAAAACACACCAGACTTCTGGGATGGTAGGGATCAGTTTCAGTGCACCAGGTTGGAGAGCCAGCAGTGGCTATGACTTGGGCCAACACATCCAGCAGGAGTGGAACTTGGGTGTACTTTGATCACTTTCTTGGGGCAGGACAGGTAGACTTGCCCTGTAACAACGTAACAAAGAGTAGAGGAGAAATAAATGAAATTGAAAACAAAAACAAGAGATAATCAAGAAAGCCAAAGTTATTTATTTGAGAAGATCAACAAAATTGATAAACACTTTGCTTGACTGACAAATAATAAAAGAACAGAGAGAAGCTGCAAATAAATAAAATCAGAAATGAGAGGAAGTTCATTACTATTGGTCCCACAGGAATAAGAGAAATCATAAGAAAACACTATAAATAACCATACCAAATTTGATAACATAGATGAAAGGAACAAATCCTTCAAAAAACATGAACAAACTATACAGAACCTACAAAAAATAGAGACCTCACCAAACTAATCCCAAGAAATGAGATTGAAATAGACATTAGTGTGGGGAAAAGTGGGAGGTGTGGGGAGTTGGGCATATGGGAATCCCTTATATTTTTAATGTAACATTTCATGTAATCTAAGTATCTTTTAGAGCAAATTTATATATATATATATAAAATACTATATATGTGTGTATATATTGTATACCTCCCTAAAATGAAAAGCCCAGGGCCAGATGGCTTCAAAGGGAAATTCTACTGATTATTCAAATATTTAATATCAATCTTGCTCAAACCCTTCCAAAAACTTGAACAGGAATGAATGCTAACAAACACATTCTACGTAACCAATGTCACCCTAATACCAAATCCAGAAAAAAATTCTATGAAAAAGAAATTACAGACCAGTTACTCTAATGAATATAGATGAAACAATCCTCAAGAAGATGCTTTTTAACTGAATCCAATAGCACATTAAAAGAATTATACATCATTATCAAAGGAGTTTTATCCCAGACATGCAAGTGTGGTTCTGCATATGAAAATCAATATAATACAGCATGCTAACAAAATGATCATTTTGATTGATGCAGAAAAGGCACTTGACAAAATCCAGCATCCAATCTTGATTTGAAAAAAAAAAAAAACACTCTGAAAGATAGATATAGAAGGAAATTTTCTCAACATGATTAATTGAATATGTGAAAAACCCACAGCTATTGTATTCAATGGTAAAAGACTGAAAGCTTTCCTACTGATATCAGGAACAAGACAAAGATGCCAAATCTCTCTACTTTCTTTCATCATTGTGCTAAAAGTTCTAGCTAGAGAAATTGATCAAGAAAAAGAAATAAAAACATCCAAATAGGAAAAGAACAAGTAAAACTTTTGCTTTACATTGATGACATAATCTTAAAGCTAGAAAATACTGAAAAATTCACAACACTGCTAACAGAATTGCAATGTGATGGGATAAGCTTCATACACAAAAATCAATTAAAAGTATTTGTGTACACTAGGTATAACCAATCTGAGGGGTAAATCAGAAAAAAATTCCATTCACAATAGTGACTAAAAATTCAAGTATGTAGGAATAAAATAAAGTTAACCAAAGACATAAAGAACATCTATTCAGAAAACTACAAAACTTTGCTGAAAGAAACCAAAGAAGATCTAAATAAATCAAAGATACTCTGTGTTTATGAACTGGTAGACTAAATATCATTAAGATGTCGTCTACAAAAATTGATTTTCAGCTTCAAAACAATCCCAGTAAAAGTTCCAGTAGCCTTTTCTGCAGAAATGGAAAAACCAATGTCAACTTTATTTGGAACAGTAAGGGGGTCTGAAAAGCCAAAATTGTCTTTAAAAAGAAAATCAAAGTTTGGGGGCTTACACATTCTAACTTTAAACACATTACTTAGCTACAGTGGTTAAAACATCATGGTGCTGGCATGGAGAGAAACATTTTGACCAATGAAATTGAATTAAGAGTTCAGAAATAGACCCTCATATTTATACTCAATAATTTTTGACAAGGCTCTCAAGCCCACACAGATGGACCAGAATAATTTATTCAATAAATGGTGCTGAGAGAACTGTATATTTATGTCCAAAGGAAAGAAAGAGGACTTCTATATCACATCTTATACAAAAATGAACTCAAAATGGATCAAAGACCTAAATATGGAAACTAGAAGCATAAAAAACTTGAAGAAAATATAGCAAAACCTCTACAAGATCTTGTGATATGCGGTGGTTTGTTAAACCTTACACCCAATGCACAATCAATGAATGGAAACAGGTAGATAATTGGGATCTCCTCAAAATTAAACACTTGTGCACTTCAAATGACTTTTGTAGGACGGTAACAATCAGACTATTCAATGGGAGAAATTATTAGGGAAACTACAATACAAAAAGGGTTTGAGATCATACAACTCAATAATAAAAAGAAAAGCAACCCAATTAAAAAATAGACAAAAGATTTGAATAGACATTTATCATAGAGGAAATACGAATGTCCAAAAAGCACATGAGAAAAATGTTCAACATCATTAGCTATTAGGGAAATGCAGATTAAAACTACAATATCATTTCACTCTTATAAAATGGCCAATATTACAAAAAACAAAAAACAAAAAACCCCAAAACAGAAAACTATAAGTGCTGTAGGAGATTTGGGGAAAAAGGAACATTCCTTCACTGTTGGGGGAAATGTAGAATTATGAAGTCTTTGTGGAAGCCAATTTCTCAGTTCCTCAGGAAGCTAACTCTAGAACTGTTCTGTGCTCTGACAAAGAACTGTTGCTTGATCTGACAATTCTGCTATTAGGAGTATATTCAGATGAACTGAAAGCAAGGACACAAACTGATATTTGTAGACCAATGATCATAGCAGCATTATTCACAATCACTGAAAGATGCAAAAAACTTAATGTCTATCAATTGATGAATGGATAAACAAAATGTGGTATATCCATAACATAGAAAATTATTCAGCTGTAAGATGCCATGAAGTCAAAATGCAAATGACAACATGGATGAACCTTGAGGACTTTAAGGTGAGTAAAATAAGCCAGAAACAAAAGGACAAATATTGTATAATATCACAAATATTAACTAATTATAATGAGTAAACTCATGGAGTTAAAATTTGGAATATAGATTGCTAAGAGATAGAATGAGGGTTGAGAAGGGAAACTGATGTTTATTATATGTAGAATATTTAATAAGGTTATTTTAAAGGTGTGCAAATGGAGAGAGTAGATGGTAACACATTATAGTGAAAATAACTAATATTGCTGATTTATAAATATAATTGTGGGTGAAAAGGAAGGCTAGGGACATAAATACTAATTGGAAGAAAGTTATAGTAGCACCTAGGGCTTATAACATAGTGAACTCAGTGGTGGATAATGACTGTGGTTAAGAGCACAAATACAAGAATATTTTTTATGAACTAGAACAAATGCATGTCATACTGACAAGGTGTTAAAACATGGTGATACGTGGGAAATACAACTAATGTAACTTATGGACTATCGGTTATAGTAATATTTTAATATTCTTACATCAGGGGCAAAGAAGGTACTGTATCAATATTAAGGGTTAAGAATAGGGGAGTAAATGTGTGTACGACATTTTTTCTTTTGGAGTGATGAAACCATTCTAGAAATTATAGCACAAATCTATGTTGAAACTTAGAGCCACTGACTGTGCACTTTTGGTGAATTATTCTTGGTATGGGACTGTATAGCACAGAGAAACCTGCAATGGTTGATGGGCTGTGGTTTACACTACCAATATGAGAATGTTCCCTCATGAATTATAACAAATATCCAATACATGATGTTAATAATAGGGTGACTTATGGGGAAAAAAGTCAAATGCAAGCTACAGATTTTAGGTAACAGTAATATTTGCTATTTATCCATCATTTGGATGATGTTTTCATTATTTGTAACAAATGTTCCACAACAAGCAAGGTACTCGTCATGTGGTGATATATTGGAGTACTGTGTATTACATATGATTGTTTTGTAATACTGATTTTCTAATTAAAATATATTAATTATAAATTTATTATAAAGCCCAGTAAGCAAACCAATATGATACTGGCACCAGGACAGACATATACACCAATGTAATTGAATGGAGATCTTAGAAATCCAACCTCATTTTTATGGCCAACTGATTTTTGATAATGGGGCAAAAACTGCCTAATTGGTATAGAAATGTATTTTCAACAAATGGTGCCTGGAAAACTGCATATTCATTTACAGAGAAAAGAAGGAGCCCTATCTCAGACTTTATAAAAATAAGAACTCAAAATGGATGAAAGACCTAAATATAAGAACCAGAACTATCAATCTCCTCTGAGAATCTTCAGTACACTCTGTTAGATAATGGTTTATTGGACTTTATACCTAAAGCACAAACAACAAAAGAAAAAATAGATAAATGGGACATCATCAAAATTAAATATTTTGTGCATTAAAAGACTTTATCATGAAAATAAAATGACAACCTACACAATAGGAGAAAATAGTTAGATATATGCTGACCGATGTTCATAGCATTATTCACAATTTCAAAAAGACTGAATTAACTCAAATATGTATCAACTGATGAATGCTTAAACAAAATGTAGTATGTATATA
>JAQZBX010080662.1:0-13789 GCA_029593785.1 Cabassous unicinctus | reverse complement strand
CATTTGTAGGCTGGCATAGGTCTCATTTCTCAGGGCTTCCTTTATCAGTCCGGCATAGGGCTCTTTCTTCCCAGGCTTGCTCGGCTGCTTAGCTGCTGAGCTGCAAACTATGAGGCAAATGGCTCGGCTCTCCCTGGGGCTTTAGCTGTTTGAGCCTTCTTCTTTCTGTCATATGGCAGGACTGAAACAACCAAGTTCTCTTCTCTTCCATGTGTCTTCTTGAGTGAGTGTCCATTTATATAGGACCACCAAGGGGGCGGGGACTCAACCAGAGTCATGCCCTACTGATGTGGTCTAATCAAAAGCCCTAAATTGATTTAACCAAGTAAACTTAAAACCTTTGAATTTAATACAGTCAAAGGATATCATACTCAGAGGAACAGACCAGTTTACAAACATAATCTTTCTCCTTTTTTTGGGATTCACAAAAATAATATCAAAGTGCCACAGCCACTAACAAAGAAAAAAAAATCACTCCAAATCAAACTCTGATCTGCCATCGATTGTAAGATACATTCCAATTTCAGATATGTCAAAAAGTGACAAAGTAGTCATCTTAGAATTGAAAAAAAAAGAAGTACTTGTCTTTTAGATTCAGTTTAACCACCTACTCTGGGAAGTTTTCTTGAGTCCCCAAGATCGAGTTAGATGCATACCCCACCATTGTTTCCCAACTGTTGGTGCCTTGCAGGACACAAATTGAGCACAACAAACATTGGTTGTGGGAAGTGGATGTGGCTCAAGCAATTGGGCTCCCGTCTACCATATAGGAGGTCCAGGGTTCAATTCCTGGGGCCTCCTGGTAAAGGTAAGCTGGCCCGTGTGGCAAGCTGGCCTGAGCAGAGAGCTGGCCCGTGCGGAGTGCTGGACCACGTGGCATGCTGACCCATGCAGTGTGCTGACCTGCACAGGCATGCTGGCCTGTGTGGTGAGTTGGCTCAAGTGGAAAGCTGGCCCACGCGGAGTGCTGGCCTACGTAGAATGCTGACCCGTGCAGGAGTGCTGGCTTGTGCAGGAGACCTGTGCAGCAAGATGATGCAACAAAAAGAGACACAGAGGAGAGACAATAAGAGACCCAGCAGACCAGGGAGCTGGGGTGGTGCAAGAGATTGAACACTTCTCTCTCACTCCGGAAGGTCCCAGGATCGGTTCCTGGTGCCGCTGAAAGAGAAGACAAGCAAACACAGAAGAACACACAGCGAATGGACACAGAGACAGTGAGCGCAAAACAAGGAGTGGCGGGGTGAGGGTGAGGGGAATAAATAAATAAATCTTTAAGAAAAACACATTGGTTGTGAGAATGAATGAGTTCATTACAGGGATTTTCTCTTGTGGCAGCTGGCCTTTTCTTGGTACAGACCCTTAGAATGTTATGTTTCCATGATTTCAAAGAGTCTTTTTATTGGTCTTCCTAAATCAAGCTTCTCTGTGCACTCTGACCCATTTTTTTTTCTTCTCTGACCCATTTTGCACTTTGATGCTGGGTTAATCTGCCTCAAATCCTGCTGTTGTTTCACTGGGGTCAAAGTCCTTTAGCAGTTCCTTGTTACCCACTGAGAAAAGTCCAGAGTTCACTATTTAGGAATAGCTTTCTGAATAAGTGAATGATGTTAATCTAATATAAACATGCTATGGGGGGGATGGAAAGTTTTGTTGAATAGGGTAATAAAGAATAAATGGAGTACGAATATTCTTGCTGTCCTGATTTCGTGATAATCAGGGTAGGCTAAACATTTGTCATATAAGAAACCATGCATGTGTCCCCAGACCTGGTTTTTCTCCCTAGGTCTGGTTTTTGGAATGCTGGTGATAAACTAAGCCTGATTTATTATATGACCATCCTGTATGGGAAATGACTGTAACTCTAGGTATCTTTGGTCAACCTTAAGAGATATGGCAGGGGGACAGATGTGGCTCAAATGGCTGGGCATCTGTCTCCCACATGGAGGGACCTGGGTTCAGTCCCTGGGACCTCCTGGTAAAAATTAAAAAAAAGAAAAATATAGAAGTTGTGTGGGCCACCAGGCCCCACTCGCAGGTGCGCCGCCAGGCCCCGCTCGTGGGTGAGCCGTCAGGCCCCGTGAGCCACACAGCAACATGATGATGTAACAGGAGAGTGACACAAGGGAGAGCCAAAACGAGGTATGCCAAAAAACCCAGAACTAAAGTGGTGCCGGTAGTAGGATGCCTCTCTCCCAAATCGGAGTTTCCGAGGATCGAATCCCAGTGAAGACAGGAGGAGAAGGATGAGAAGAAAGGGCAGGAAATGGACACAGAGATTTGCCCAGCGAATGGACACAGAAACAGCAAAAATGGGGGTGGGGGGGTAAAACTGGATAAAAATAAATAAATAAATAAATAAATAAATAAATAAATCCTTTAAAAAATTATATAGGGGAGGAAGATACAGACTATAGTTAGTAGCAATACTTTGATGATGCTCTTTCATGATATGTTAACAAATGTTTCACAGCAATGCGAGGTGTTTGGGGGGGGGGTGATGTGTGGGAGGGAGACCTGTGTGTTGTTAGGCATGTTTGTTTTGTAAGTTCACGATGTTTGCTGAACACTTATATATTATGTATGTTCATGTATGAATGATATACTTCAATAAATTGATTTAAAAAAGAATAAATGGAGGCAAGTTATAAAGAAAAAGTAATTTCTTCATTTTAATTTTTAGGAAAGTATTGATAGATACAGCTTTTAAACTGTGCTCAAAGGGTTATATTGGAAAAAAATTAGCAGCCTCCTAACCTCCCTTTCTCTCCTCTCAGTTCCACTCCCCAGAAACAACTTCTTTCAACTCTCCTAGATATTTTTTTTTCTGGGAAACCTTCCAATTTCTGAATAACATGCCTCTATGTTATAATCTCTTGATGAGTTAGTTTTGTACTATATAGTTCTGTTACAGTAGGATCCCACATTCCCTTCTTCCTTTGTTCATTCCCTTGTTCTACTGAAACACATCCTCTGGCACCCTAAGAAAGGATGGATGATATATATACATCTATTCTTTGCAGGTCTGAAAATGTTTTTATTCTATCTCCACACTTGTTTAATAGTTTGGCTGGGTATAGAAGTCCCGTAGCATTTTGAGGCCTATAACATCCATCATCTTTGCTGTGAAGAAACTGATGGCATTTGGATTCTTTTTCCTTGGTTTGTTACTTGCTTTATCTCTCTTTCTTCCCTTTACACATAGGGAGGCAAAATTTTCATGGATTTAAAAAAAAATTATTATGCTGGGTATTTGGTGGACCTTTTCATATTATGGATATTAATATGGTATTTTTTATGATAATTCTTCCTCCCATTTTCTTTGATCTCTTTTTTCTGGAACACTATTTATTAGATATTATAACTTCTGGATTGATCCAATAATTATCTTATTTTCTATCTTTTGGCATTCTTACCATATTCCCTGGATATTTATTTGATTTTATCTTCCAACATTCTCTTGGATTTTTAAAACTCCAAATTTGCTGTTCATGTTATCCAAGAATTCTTCTATCTACAGTTGCTTTCTTTTTTGATCCCTTTTTATAGCATCCTGTTCTATAATATTATATATAGATTATTTATTTCTTTGAGGATGTTAATTATAGTTTCTTCTATTCTCTGCATTGCCTTTTTCCCCCCAGTTCTTTCTGCCCTCAGTTTTCTGTTTGTTTGTTTTGGTCCTGGTGAATATCTTGTTTGTCCTATAGACCTACACCCTTGATAATACAGATCCATCACTCTGAATTTTTGCCATATGGACTGCATCAATGGGTTCCCCTGTCCTACAGCTTCTGTTTGGGTTTGGCCTGTGGGAGAGTGAGACAGGAGTGGTTTCAGGGTGTTTATTTCTTCAGGCTCCTTCTTGCCAGATTACCTTTGGTTGGCTAGATTCTTCTAACAAAGGTCAAAGTCAAGTGTCCCTCTTCATACAGACACATTCTCCAATTTCTGACACCCTTTCCCTCCTACCAGCAACCCAGAACTTGTTGCTAGCTGCTGGGTTCTGCCTGTTTTTGTCCACTGTTCTCCATTAAATTATCCTTAAATTTCTGAGTTTGAGCGTGCCGTCTATTTCCTTTTAAGACCCTAACTGATAGTTTGTTTTTAATTCACATAAGAAGCTTTCTTCAAATGTAAAGTGACCTTTAGCTTTCTCTTCTTAGCTAAGAGTGAGGCACTAAAATGCTGCCTGGAAGTCCTGCTATATTATTGGGTCTTGTCATCTGTTGAGCTTCACTGCAATGAAATAGAGGAACAGACATGGTCAACATCTAGATATATTTCCACTGGGTCTATTTCACCAGAGAATAATAATTCTCCAATCTCTACCTGGTGGCAGGGGGAGTAGAGGTGGACATTGGCTTGACTGCTGGTATCTGTGACTAAGATCTAAAGGTTGGCATGTGGAGATCTGCACTTTGTCATCTGGTCTGAGCATGTCTTACTTCTGCCCACACTTGGATCTGATCTGTAAGCCCTCTAGACTCTTGGAGAAGACAGCGGGGAAAAGGAAAGGGAAGGGCTGCCTACTGGGGGAAGAAGGAGCAGACCTGAGGATCTAGCTCTCTGTGACCAGAATTTCACATAAGTCTCCTGTCTCTAACAGCACCTCCTCTTTGCCTTCCATGGTACCTGTTGTTGGGAGCTCCACAGGAAGAGCTGGCTTGCCACCTGTACCTTGCACAAACTTCAAAATTCCTTCAATCTGCCAAATCAGTCACCATACCTCCTTCCACATTTTGTCTTCACAGGTTGCTGGGATTTCTCAATCACTGTTGTCTCCTTTTGCTTTCTTTTTATCATTTTGGGTCAATACGTTTTTTTTTTTATTATTATTGTTCTTTTACTTCATATTGGCAGGTTTTTTAAAGAGAAAAGAGATAAATGAGTGTAAAAAAGGAACAAAAAAGAAGAGGAAAATTTTTCCTTTGTAAACAAAACTTAAGGCAAGATAGTGTAGTGGTTAGGAGCGTGGATTGGGAGGCAGAATGCCTGGATTCAAAGCCCAGCTTTGTGTCTTAGTTTCCTTCCCTGTAAAGTGGAAAGTAATATAAAATAGTATCTTCTTTAGAGAAATTATGCTAAGTTTCATTAGTTATTATTATAAAGTGCTTAAAACAGCATGTGGTACCTAGGTAGCCCCACCCACAAAAGGACAATACAACACATTTGGTCAAGAAATGTTCTGTTAATAAAACAGTTATGGGAAGCAGATGCGGCTCAAGCGTTTGGGCTTCTGTCTACTATATACGAGGTCCAGGGTTCGATTCCCAGGGCCTCCTGTTGAAAAGCAAGCTGGCCTGCATGGTGAGCTGGCCCAAGTGCTGGCACAGCAAGATGATACAACAAAAAGAGACACAGAGGAAAGACAGCAAGAGACACAGCAGACCAGGGAGCTGAGCTGAGGTGGTGCAAGAGATTGAACACCTCTTTTCCACTCGGGGAGGTCCCAGGATTGGTTCCCGGTGCTGCCTAAAAAGAAGACAAGCAGACACAGAAGAACACACAGCTAATGGACATAGAAAGCAGACAGTGGGGTGGGGGGAAGGATAAATAAATAAATCTTTTAAAAAAATTAAACAGTTTTGAGCAAAGGAACTCTGATACAGGGCTCTGGGAATCCTTTATATGGTTTCTCTTCAAAATCATTCTATCAGAGTTATGCTTGGCTTACCCAGGGACAATCTGAGATCCTCTGGGGTCACAGTGTGCAGCTTTGGGAAGTTGGGGGAGCAGGTAGAGGCAGATGGTCATAAAAATTCTGCTGCCCTTTAATGGAACAGGCATGGAGGAAAGAACCCAGAGATAAGCTGGGTATGTGGAGGGTATAGCCTGTGCAGAGTGGAGCTCCTCCTCTATACCCATCAGCTGCTCCCATCAGCCTGGGTTATGTTGAACATTTCAACCTGGAAGAATAGGATTTGCCCAGAATATCCTAGAAAAACTCATAAGAGACTATAGAAAGAGGAAGTGACTATGTACTTGAAGACTACATTGCTCTAAGAAATACTGTTCAAAACACAGAAAAAGGATTTAGAGAAAATGGGTCAACATATGTTTAGATTGCACTGAGCATTTGAAATAAATCAGGAAAGTTGTGAAGAATAGCGAACCAAAACCAACTTAATTTAGTTGTATCTCCTCAGAGCAACAGAAGAACATTGTAAAAATCGCTTGGTTTACTTATAAAAGTCCTGACCTTTCTAATTATCTTATTCATCCAGTAAATATTCATTGAGCACCTATTATCTGAGACATAGCGTTACAATGTTACACAAGGAAAATCCAACACTGGCCCTTTCCTTTCTATTTATATGAGACATTTGCAAAAATCACCAAATCAAGGTAATATGTGATAAGCAGCAAAATTAATTGATGGTATAGAATTTAGTGGAAGAAGAAATCACCGTAAACTGAGCTGATGGGTAACATCATGGTGGAAATGGTATGTGAGCTGGTCATTTACCCTTTCTGCTTCTGTAGACTAATCGCTGTCTGGTCCTCACGCCAGACTATGTGCCTCACCTTCTCCTACAAGTGGAACTTTGTCCTTTCAGCAGCTCACCCTTCTCCCCTGGAATGCTCTTCTCCAGCCTTTGCTTCTGTGGCTAATGGCCGGTTGCCACATAACCTTCAAGTCTCAGCTTCAATGTCAACTTATCTGGGAGCCTTTCTGACCCCCCACAATGTAGTAAAGGGCATTTTTTTACAGACTTTCATAGCAACCCTCTGCTTTCTTCCCCTGTAGTACCTAGCACACTGGCTTGCAATTGTATGTTTGAATATTCGGTTCCCCACTAGACTTTCCTTGTGGCAAGTCTTGCTAACCTCGGGTTCCCAGCACCTGGTGCATAAAACTAATACCATGTTGGATAAAATTTCAGTAGTCAGAGAATGGCTGGGGGAGGGTAAGGAGACTAGCAAAAGGAAGGTGTGTGTGTGTGTGTGTGTGTGTGTAGAGGCAGGGGAAACTCAAGTTCTGTTGACAATGAATGGGTACACCAAAAAGACAGGCAAGGGCTCCCACTGAAGGGCAGTTGAAAGTGGGCAGGCAAAACAAGCCCAGGCTCCAGATTAAGGTGACAGTTGATTAAAAAATGCCTCTTTACCTAAAGCCCTGCCAATCAAAGTGTGGTCTAAGGACCAGTGGCATCATCATCACCTGGGAGCTTATTAGAAATGAAGATTCCAGAATCACTGAATCAAAATTGGCCTTCTCACAGGATTCCAGGTGAGTCACATGGAGTATGAAGCATAAGAATAATATTTTGGAAGACTCTAAGACTTTCTCAATTCTTTCAACTTTACTTGAAATTTTGTCCAATTACCCCTTACTTCAGCGCTTTCAACATTTTGTACGTATTGAATTAATAGCCTCTTGCCTGTTGTTGAAAAAGAGATAATGTTAAAAGCAAGAAAATAATTTCCACGCAGAGAACAAAGATGCTTTGTGAGCTTGCAACCGTGTAAGCACAGCGTGTTCAAGGTCAGCTTTTAAGGTCTGGATCTGCATCCACTGGTGACAGAAAACCTTGCTTTATGGTAACTTCCAGCTCCATCAATTTCTTACATTAACATCGGCCTGTCAGAACCTTTGCTCATTGAGATTAAATTGCATTTATTGTTAGCATATCGATTTTTTTCTTTAATATTTTAAAATAAAATTTTATTGAAGTGTATCATTCATGCATGAACATACATAAACAATAAGTGTATAGTAAAAGTTGTGAACTTACAAAACAAACATGCCTAACATCATACAAGGCTCCCAGATATCACTCCTCTACCAACACCTTGAACTGCTGAGAAGCATTTGTTGCAACCTATGAAAGAGCATCGTCAGAAAATTACTACTAACTATAGCTGATATCTTACATTTGGTGTATTTTTCCCCAACCACCCAATTTTTAATACCCTGTATTAGTCTTATATATTTGTTAAAGTTACAGCCTTATATTTTTTCTGTTAACCACAGTCCATCTTCTACTACTAGATTCCATGTGTTATACAGTTCCATGTTTCGTATAATCCATTCAAAGTGTACACTCAGTGGCTCTCATTTTCATCAGAGAGTTGTGCAGTGGTCACCTCAGTCCATTTTAGAGCATTTTCATTACTCCAGAAGGAAAAATCCTACACCCATTATTGTTGTCCCTTGCAATTCTTATAATATCCTCTTTGTCATTGCTGCAAAAATTTACAATATTACTGTAAACTATTGTCCATAAGTTACATTAGTTGTAATTCTCTCGTGTATCACCATAGTCTTAATACTTTGTAAAAGAAGAGCATTCTTATATTTTCTTTCATAAACTCTTTGTTTTAGAACAGTTTTAGATTCACAGAAACGTTGTGAAGATAATAGGGAGATTTCCCATGTATCCCACATCCAATCTCCCCCATAGCTGCCATCTTACCGTAGCATGGTACCTTGCTCACAATGAGTGTGGTAGGTTGAATCATGTGTCCCAACAGACACATGCTCTGAATCTTAATCTGTATGACTGGAGGTCTTATAAGAGGACCCTGAAGTCACAGAAGCAGGAAAGGAGCCCATGTTGCCCTGTGATGGGAAGCAGACCAGCAAGGATTGCCGGCAGCTGGCACCAGGATGCTAAGATTTTGGGGAGAAAGAAAACCTTGCTAATACCTTGATTTTGGACTTCTAGCTTTGAAACCATGAACCAATAAATTCCTGTGGTTAAGCCAAAACCAGCCTGTGGTATTTGTGATAGCAGCCTGGCAAACACAGACGACTAGTAAACCACTATTAATCCATTTTTGTTACCAATAGTCCACACTTCACTCGGATATCCTCAATTTTCCCCTAAGGTCCTTTTTTTCTGTTTAAGGATCCCATCCAGGCCTCCACATTACCTTGTCTCCTTTGGCTCCTCTTGGCTGTGACAGTTTCTCAGACTTTCCTTGTTTTTGGACATATTAATTTAACAATTAATTTTGGAATGAGCCTCCTTCCTCTAGCAGAGCACAATCCCACTAAATGATTTCCTGTGACACTCTATATCACATTTAAGGAAATGAATACCAGATTTTGAGCTCCTGGAGGTTGGGACCTGGTTATTTTAATAAATAGATGATAATCCAGAATATTCTGTTGCTGGCACAAATGGGCATTCAATAAATTATGTAATCAGTTTCTTGATTTACTGTTGACACTTGGTAAGCATGTTTGGACTGGCATTATAGTGACCAATGACATAAGATCCCTGCTGTTAAAGAGCTGAGAGACTGCATTAGAAAGACATGCATAGAAACAATTAAGTAAAATAAAATATTTTGGGTTCAATTGCCGGCTCTGGTACCTCAAAAAAAAAATTATATATATATATGTATATATATATATGCCAAAATTTAAAAACACCAAGGAACTCATGCAGCAAGTACCTGCTTTTTAATGGCTTAAAGGGTTCAGAAGTCAATTTAAAAAAGAGAGTAATGATTCTCAAGCCTCTCAGGGCCTTCTACAATTTTCAAGTTTATTCTCCTTCCATGGGCTTCTAGATTTTGACTTAAATCTTAGCAATCTGCCAAGAAATCAACCATTTTGTACATTAGCATGCAGCATGTACATGATCCACTGCCCCTCTCTTACTTCAGCAAATGATGGCATTTAATTAATTTAACTTGCACTTTGGTTAATTTAACCAAAGTTAATTTAACTTTGTCACTTTCAACTCCAGTACACTGGTGAGGAGCCAGAGGCACTTCTCTTTAGGTAAGACACACCTTGGCAGGTGGGGGAAGTGGAGAGGGAAAAAGAGAGTGCACGGGTGTGCCAAGCCCAGGAGAAAGACTGTGTGTATGTGTGTATATGTGTGTGTAGGTAAAGGGGTTGAGATTAGGTGTGGAGGCAGATTTAGAGCACACCCTCTAAAGATGCTGAGATTTCCGAGTGTTTTTCTCCAGGGAGGGGGATATAACTTTCCACCGATCCTGATTGGGGGCAAGTGCAGAGGGAGAGAGCCTCCCCCAATTGAGAAAGCTACTCTAAGCATTCTAAGTAATTGGGACACAGATGTCAACTCAAAAGAAAATATTTTTCTTTTGATCTGATAGCTACTCTGATGCAATGCTCTAGTGGGGGGCAAGATCTGACAAAGAATTTAAATGAAAGTTTCAGATTCTATCCCAATTTCCACATCCACACTCTCTCACACCCCTTTCACCATAAAAATGGTTGGGAGGATTATGGGTCAATTTCCTCAACTTTAAAAAGGATTCACAAAGATGTATGCAGGCTTTTACCTTTAGAAACAGGGGTTCTTAACCAGGGGTCCACGGACAGGTTTTAGGGGATGCGTGAGATTGAATTGAAAAAATTCCACTTATTACCTTTCTTTTCTCTGACCTCTAACTGAAATCCAGCAGTTCCTTCACTTATGAATCTATGCAATAAATTACAGTAGTATTCATTTCATATCACATAACATTTGTTGCACATCTTGAAAAATCGCTCATGTTCATCCATACTTTGAAATTATGGTAGATGTTAGACACTGCCCCCACCCCCAATGCTGTTGAGTGTCATAAAACTATCTGCCGCTACATTCTGAGAAGGGGTCTGTGGTTTTCATGTGACTGGCAAAGGGGTCCATGGAACAAAAAAGGTTAAGAACCCCTGCTTTAGAAGGACATGGATGGGTTCTGGGAGGATAGATGACTAATTGGCCTCCTAGGTTGCTCTGGGGACAGCTGGGTGTTTGGGCAGGTGGGAAAAAGAAGCAGCTGACTTTTCATTGTGCATCTTTCTCTTCCTTCAGAAGAAATGTATTCTATGTGCAAATATTATCTATTCAAAATAATTAAATTTAAAACAGATAAAAGCATAAAAAGTTATCCCATAATTAGCACTTAATGAATTGCTCGAGGTTAATATAGACTTATTTCAAAAACTGATTTGATACCTAGAAGAAGCAAATTTAATAGAGACAGAAAATAGGTTACCTGATGCCTGGGGTAAGAGTAGGAAAAGGGAGTTATTGCTTCATGGATGCAGAATTTCTGCTTGAGGTGATGGAAAAGTTGGGGTAATGGATAGTGGTGATGGTAGCACAAATATTGTGAATATAATTAATGTCACTAAATTATGCACTTGAAGTGGTAAAATGGAAAGTTTTGAGTTGTATATGTTATTACAATAAAAAGTTGATTTGATTAATTTTTAGAAAGTAGATAGAATAATAGAATGACACAGCAAATGTTAAAATTGGTGGATCTGGGTATGTTGAAGTATGGGGTATATTGGAGTTCTTGGTATTGGTTTTGTATTATTTTTGCAACTGTCCTGTAAGTGTGAAGTTATTTCAAAATAAAAAGTTTAAGAAAAAAATTATTTGAATGCATCTCTAAGAAACATTCCTTGTAGCCATCTCCCATTTTTCTCTAAGGCTAGAAAGTTCCACAGGAAGAAGTCATCTACCTTAGGGATGTATGACACCCAGTGAACTTTTCCTATCTTCACAGCCATTGTGCACTTGATCTTATTTGCATAGTTATCTGATTGGGCTGCTGGAGTGGGAACAATGGAACCACCCAACCCTCTTAGCATTTCATTTTCATACAATGGCACCCTGTTTGGACATGCATTGCTTTGATTTAGGCTTGCTTTGAGGTTTTTGGTAAAATTTTATAGTAAGATACTTACCACATGTCTAATAACAACACCCATTCTTAAATAGCAAGCAATTTAAAATTTATGGGAAATAAAGTTGATGCAATAATGTCCCAATACAGTCAAAGAATTTGGACAGTACTCTAGTTTTGATGCCTCTATTATGAACACTTTAAGTGGTCCTTTGACTCACTTTTCACCTTACATTTTGTAACCACCTTACTCAGTGAAGGACTTGGAGATTTTATAATTTTATAAATAGAACAGTCACTACGGGAGACAAACGATAAACAAGTAACATCAAAATAATGAGGTTCAAATTTAGCAACGAAATGAATCATTTTCCCAAAACGTGAGAAATCTCTGATGAATTGTTTGTAAGAAACCAAAGATAGGAGCTTACACAGGAGGGTCCCATTTGAATTAATCTCAACTACATAAGGTTACCTTACAGAAATTTCACCTTTCATAAGGGACCACGAAATTAGGAAGCAAGAGGAATGGCTACTACTGGATAGACTCCACTATGACAAGAGAGAAACCATTGGTTGGAAGGTAAAGGGAACAAGCTTTGGGATTAAGTGCATATGGCAGTTTTTAAAAATTAACTTTGAAAAATTGTCAATCACACAAAAATTTTAGGAGTGATAAATGAACACCTATGTATCCTTTATCCAGATTCACAAATTGTTAGCATTCGGCCCCATTTGTTTTCTCTCCCCATCTCTCACTCTCCTAAATACTTTAGCAATCATATCTTAAGTAATAGGACATTTTCCCACAGTCCCCAAGACCATTATCCTACCCAAGAAAAGTAACGTCCTTTCAGTAACATAGTCTATTAGATGGTCTATATTTCAAATTCTCCGCTATCTCCAAAATATCTTTTAAAGCTGCTATTTTTTTTCCAGTTCAGAACATAATCAAGGTTTGCACAGTACATTCAGTTGGAACTTTTCTTGAGTCATGTTGTGTGGGAAATTACCTCAATGCCAGGGTGGCCTCCACCCTCACCACCGGCCAAGGTCTCCGGGATTATGCAACACAAAGGCTGGCAGCCAAATTAAGATGTTCACGTGGTTTACTAAATCAGTTTAAACCATGCATCAAGCCCCAAGGGGACACTCCACTTGAATGCTGGGTTTGGCAGTGGAACTAGGTTCCATTTCTAAGCTGCACCCCCTTTCCTGCTGTCCGCGTGGTTGCAAGGACCACAGAGGTTTGAGCAGTGGAAGATTTCACACACTTGCTTTGTGGGAGAGTCACAGGGGCAAGCTTACCTGGCCCCAGCTGTGGCTGGCCAACTAGCCTGGTGAGCAGCTACAGAATTAATATAAACAACTGGCCAATTTTAAGACCTCATGTCTAAAATCATGTCTAATATTACATTCTGTATATTCAATAGAGCATGAATATCAAATTGCCTCTCCTGCACCCACCCCTGTGCCCCTGAGATGGCTCCTTCGCCTGTCTTGCTTGTTGTTTCCACTCATTGTCTGCTTGTTTTCAGCTCATTGCGTCTGCTCATCTTCTTTAGGAGGTACCGGGAACCAAATCCATGTGGGAGGCAGGCACCCAACTGCTTGAACCACATCCGTCCCCATCTATTAATGCTTGATATTTCCATCCCTTTCCAACTATAGAGCATGCTCAGGCTACACTTGTCATTTTATACTTAGGATGCTATTTTTCAGGGTAAATTTATAGAAGTGGGATTATTGGTCAAAGAGTAGATAGATAGATAGATGGATAGGGATACAGATATTGCAAAATTTCCCTCCACAGGACTTGTATCATTGTGTACTACCACCCCCAATTTAACCGATGGCCCATTTTCCCATAGGCTCAAGCATTTGTTGTCACGCTTTTGAATTTTGGGCAATCTGATAGTTAGACGTGATTGTTCAGCATTATTTATGTAATAGCCCTCAGCTGGAAAAAAACAACACTCCCTTAGCAGTCCTTCAACAGCAGAATGGATGAATAAATTGTGGTGTATTTGTAAAATGGAATATGATACAGCAATGAAAATTAAGTCTTCATTTTTGTGATGTGCCAGACCTTCTTCTAGGTGGTAGGATCTAGGAGTGAACAAACTAAACTAACTCCCTCCAGAGCCAACATTGTAAAGGAAGAAAACAGCAAGAGGCAAAA
>JAQZBX010080661.1:0-13788 GCA_029593785.1 Cabassous unicinctus | reverse complement strand
ATCCCCCCCTTGCTGCTTGTGTTTGCTGTGTCCATTCGCTGAGTGTCTTCTCTGTGTCTGCTTATCTCCCCCCTGCTGTGAGGTCCTGCCGCATCAGCCTACCGCGCCGCACGCGGGCTGGCCTGCCCTCACAAGGAGGCCCTGGGAAGCGAACCCGGGGCCTTCCATATGGTAAACGGGAGCTCTATCCATTGAGCCACACCCGCTTCCCTGTTGGGAAGTTTTTGATGACTGATTTATTCTCTTTACTTGTTATTGGTTTGTTGAGATCTTCAGTTTCTTCTTGAGTCATTATAGGTTTTTCATGCATTTCTAGGAATTTCAACTAGTTTGTCCAATTTGTTGGCATACAGTTGTTCATAGTATGCGCTTATGATCCTTTTTAGTTCTGTGGGGTCAGTTGTAATGCCTCCCCCTCCCTTATTTCTGATTTTATTTATTATTTTATTTTTTAAAGATTTATTTATTTATCTATCCCCCCCTTGCCGCTTGTGCCCGCCGTGTCCATTCGCTGCGTGTTCTTTTTGTGTCTGCTTATCTCCCCCTTGCTGTGAGGTCCTGCTGCATCAGCCCACCGCGCCGCGCGGGCCGGCCTGCTCCCACAAGGAGGCCCTGGGAAGCGAACCCAGGGCCTCCCACATGGTAAACGGGGCCTCCATTGATTGAGCCACACCCGCTTCCTGCTGTGAGGTCTTGCTGCATCAGCCCACCCCGCTGCGCGGGCTGGCGGGCCTGCCCTCACAAGGAGGCCCCGGGAAGCGAACCCGGGGCCTCCCATATGGTAAACGGGAGCTCTATCGATTGAGCCACACCCGCTTCCCTGATTTTGTTTATTTGCATCTTCTCTCTTTTGTCAATTTTACTGATCTTTTTAAAGAATCAACTTTTGATTTGAATTCTATTTTTTTTATTCTCAATTTCATTTATTTCTGCCTAATTTATCTTACTTTTTTCCCCATCTCTTTACTTTAGGATTAGTTTGCTCTTCTTTTTCTAGTTCCTCCAGGTTACAGTTAGGTCTTTGATTTTAGCCCTTTCTTTTTTGATGTAAGTATTTAGTGCTATGAATTTCCCTCTCAGCACTGCCTTCACTGCATCACATAAATTTTGATATGTTGTGTTTTTGTTTTCAGCCATCTCAAGATATCTACTGATTCCCTTTGCAATTTTTTCCTTGACCCACTGATTGTTTAAAACTGTATTACTTAACTTCCATATATTTGTGGATTTTCCAGTTCTCCACCTGTTATTGATTTCTAGCTTCATTCCATTATGGTAAGAAAAGGTACTTTGTATAATTTCAATCTTTTTAAATTTGTTTAGACTTGTTTTGTGACCCAACCTGTGGGCTATTCAGGAGAATGATCCATGTGCACTTGAGAAGAATGTATATCCTGCTGTTTTGGGGTGCAGTGTTCTGTTTATGTCTGTTAGGTCTAATTCATTTCTCACATTATTGAAGTTCTCTGTTTCCTTATTGATCTTCTATTTAGATGTTCTATCTATTGATGTGAGTGGAGTTTTCAAATCTCCAACTATTATTGTAAAGGTGTGTATTTCTTCCTTCAGTTTTGCCAGTGCTTGCCTCATGCATCTTGGGGCATCATGGTTAGTTGCACATAAGTATTTATGATTGTTATTTCTACTTGGTGGATTGCCCTTTTTATTACTATATAGTATCCATCTTTGTCTCTTATAACAGCTTTTGACTTAAATTCAGTTTTGCCTGGTATTAGTATAGCCAACCCCCTCTTTTTTGGTGGTTACTATTTGAAAGGAGTATCATTCACTTTCAGCCTATTTGTGTCTTTGGGTCTAAGGTGAGTCTCTTATAAACAACATATAGTTGGACTATACTTTTTTATCCATTCTGCCACTCTGTGTCTTTTGATAAGGGAGTTTAAGCCATTAACATTCAGTGTTATCACTATATATACTGTATAGGCAGTACTTACTTGAGCCATTTTTTCCTTTTTTTTTTCCAGGAGGTACTGGGGATTGAACCCAGGACCTCATATATGCGAAGCATATGTTTGACCACTGAACTACAGCTGCTCACCGTCTTTGGTTTTTATAAGTCATATCTTTTTTTTTTTTTTTTTGCCTCTCTTTTCCTTTATTGCAACCTCCTTTTCTGTATAGTTGACCTTGTGTGATGTACCTGACTGTTCCCTGTCTCATTTATGTTTTTGTATATTTTTATAATACTTCCTTTGTGGTTACCTTGGGGTTTTTTTTTGTTTGTTTTGTTTTGTTTTTAAAGATTTATTTATTTACTTGATCCATTTTAAACGCCCCCTTCCCCATTTTGCTGTTGTTGTTTTTTTGTGTCCATTCGCTGGGCAACTCTCTGTGTCTGTTTCATCTCTTCTCATCCTCCTCCTCCAGTCCCCACCAGGATTCGATCCTGGAGACCTCCAATGTAGGAGAGAGATGTTCTGCCATCTGCGCCACCTCGGCTCCTGGTTTTCAGAGCTTTCGGAGCATCACGTCTTGTCTCTCTCCTTTTACGTCATCATCTTGCTGCATGGCGGCTCCGCGGCTCACCGGCACACAGAGCCTGGCAGCCCATGCGCCTTCTATATATATTTTTTTATTTTACCGGGAGGTCCCAGGGATCGAACCCAGGTCCCTCCATACGGCAGACGGACGCAACCATTTGAGCCACATCCGCCCTACCTTGGGGTTTATATTTCACAATCTACATGTGTAACCTATTAATTTGAAAAGATACCAACTTAGCTTCAGTATCATACATGTTCTCTGCTCCCATATTCCTCTATTTTCCCTCTTTATGTTGTTTTTGTTCCACTTTACCTCTTTACATTTTGCATATCCTTCATCAAGAAAGATGCCTTTTTCTTGTTCAATTGTATTCTGACTGTCATAGGAAATAAAGAGGAGAGTTGTATATTGAGGATACAGTACTTTTGGGTTTTGCATTTGCCCTTTTAGTTACCCTTACTGATGATCTTCATATCTTCACACACTCCAAGCTACTCTCTCCTGTCTTCCTTTCAACCTGCAGAACTCACTTTAGTAATTCTTGTAGGGCAGGTTTTTTTGTTGATCATCTCTTTCAGTTTCTGTTTATCTGTGAATATTTTAAACTCTCCCTCAGTTTTGAAGAATAGTTTTACTGGATAAAGAATTTTTGCTGGCTGTGTTTCTCTTTCAGTACCTTAAATATATCCTACCACTCACTGCCTTCTCCCCACCATGGTTACTGATGAGAAATTTGCACTTTGTCTCATGGGTGATCCCTTGTATTTGAGGAGTCGCTTTTCTCTTGCTGCTTTCAGAGTTCTCCCTTTATCTTTGGTATTTGACATTCTGATTAGTGTGTGTCTGGGAGTAGGTCTGTTAAGACTTATTGTTTGGAGTATATCTCACTTCTTGGACATGGATATTTATGGCTTTCATATGAGTTGGGAAATTTTTGGCCATTGTTTCCTCAAATATTCTTTCTGCTCCTTTTCCCTTCTCGTCTCCTTCTGAGACATTCATGACACATATATTTATGTGCTTTGTGCTGTCACTCAAATCCCTGAGACACTCATCAATTTTTTCCATTCTTTTCTCTATCTGTTCTATCTGATTTTGGATGTTCTTTCTTCTAGCTTGCTTGTCCTTTCTTCTGCCCATTCAAATCTGCTGTGTATCCCTTTAGTGTGTTTTAAATCTCATCTGTTGTGCCTTTCATTCCCATAATTTGTTATTTTTCTTTCCGTGCTTTCAAATTCTTCTTTTTGTTCACTCAGTGTCATCTTAATAACCTTTAATATCTTTAGCCTTTTTTTCCTTCTTCTCCTTGAATGATTTAGGACATTTGTTTGGACATCTTTGATTAGTTCTAAATTCTGTGTCTCCTCTGCAGTTTTAATTTGTTCCCTTAACTGAGCCATCTTCCTGTTTCTTAGTATGGCTTGTAATTTTTTGCTGCTATCTAGGCATCTGATTATCTTGATGAGTTAACTCTGAAGGTCAGTTTTTCCCCCTTGTCTAGGTTTTTTTTGTTGATTAGCTTTCTGATAAGGTTCTTTGACACTTGGTCCACCTTTATAGACCTTTAGAATAGTCCATGTTTAACTGATCAGATTTTCTCTTCTTCAACTGATTCTTGCCCTGGGTATACAGTACAATTTTTTAAAAATTGGTCTTATTGTCCAACTTTTCCACCTCTAGGAGAAAACTTCCTTTTCCCCTATTCGTTCTCTAGGAATCTTGATCTGTTCTGTTTGTTTTTATGCAGAATTTTCTCCTAAGCTCCTAAGCTTTGTTTAAATCCTCTCCCTCACTTGGTGCCTTGCTTTCCTTACTCTTTTCACTTCTGGGACCCTCCTGTCTTACAGCAGTTCGGTTTAACTACCCCTCCATAAACACATATACTTTTTTCTTCTCTGTGAGGCTGTTCTGCCTCTAGTTTCTTCCCCTCTGGGGTATCTTACCCCAGGGAGCCAGATGAGGTCAATCCAGAAATGTGGGTCACTCCAAAAAAATCCATTTTGCATTCAAGTGTTTCAGCCAACAGAAACTGGGTTGAGTGAGTGCACCACTTGCCAGCCCTTCTACTGTGGTCTTTCCCTCCACCACCCAAATGAGGGCCCTTTTATATGCAGTACTCCACAGCCATTTGTGTTCTACCCTGGGTCTCTGTGTACTTGGGTCTCTGTGCCCCAATATGCTATGCATGGGGTTCTAACTCACTGCTGTGAGGGGCTCTATAGTATAGTCTGTGTCCAAGGTGAGAGGAACCTGCGCCGCTGCCTCCAAGCAATTCCGAAGCTGCGAGGGACCAAGTGAGGGGGAAGAGAATAGAGCAGCGGGTCCAGGACAGAAATTCCCTATTCGCTATTTTTCTTGTTCTGAAGTCAGCGATTGTGTGGTCCTTCTCCAGTCTCTAACATCCTCCAGGGTTCTAAGCAAGCAAAATTTGTCCTTTTACTCACTGACTCTCTGGGGAGATTTTTTCAGGGGATGTCGTCCGTCACCATGTTGATATCACCTGGGTATATCATGTTCTTTTGAAGGAAAGTTTTGATGAAGTCCAGTTTCTTTTTTTTTTTAATGCTTCTTATTTATTGTGTCCTAAGAAAGCTTTGCCTAACCCATGATCACAAAGATTTTGTTCTAGAAGTTTTATAGTTTTAGGTTTTATATACAGTTCTATGATCTATTTCGATTAGATTTTAGTATATGTTGCAAGGTGTAATTTGGGAAGGTCATTATTTTGCATATGGATATTCAATTTTTCCAGCACCATTTGTAAATTAGTATCCTTTCTTCTTTGAATCCTAGCCCCAATTTTTATACTTAAAATTACTTTAAGATCCACATATAAAGGTATACATAAAAGATTAAATATGTATTTCTAGAAATATCCCTATTTACATTTGTTATTATTCCTTTAGGAAACAGGTATTCTCTCTGTTTAAATTATTTTTGCATAGCTTACCACTAAGTCTGTATATCTTAGTTAAGTATTTTATGGCACTTATGATAACCATCTTAAGCATAGAAAATTGATATCAATTTAAACCAGTTTAAGTGAATTGAAGGTTCTGATTTTCTTATAAGTAGAAAGCCCTTTTTCATACATGATTATATTTTCAGAGCTTCATTTATGTGAAGTTTATGTACCAGTTCAGTGCCTTGATTATTCTCTAATGAAACAAAAGTCATTGAGAGATATGATGATGATAGTGATTTCAACTATATTGAGACCAATTAGCTATGAACATGGAAAATTCTGTTCAAGCACTTGCATCTCATGTATATGAATTCAAACTGTTCAACAGTTATGGAGTACTATTCTGGCATAATAAGAGAGAAATAAAAAGTACAGATATCATATCAGTCCCATGTAATTTAGGCCTTAAGGAATCTCTCAAAAAAATAGTTTCTTATGCTGGAATTTCTTTTCTCAGTAAAATTATAAATTAATGTTTCAGGTGCTTCCTATTTTAAATAGAACTTTTTGTGTGAAAAACGTCAAGCCAGGAGAATGATTCTTAACTTTTTTCAGCTAACTATTCAGTTTTTAAAAATCAACCTGGAACTCTTCTTAATGTCAAGCCTCTATGACACTTGAAAGACATGTTTCTATTTTCTAAAATGTGATAACTCTTCAGGAGTAGAGCTATTTCTTAAATAAAATATGGTTCTGTTATCACTAGAGGGCAGTAAACACAAACAGATTTTGTGGATTTACGTGAGTTAAGGGTGTTTTTTAATACTAGCATTAATCAAAGAAAGTGTAGTTTTCGTAACAAAATAAATTTAAAGTTTTGTTATTTGAAATATAGCTTATAAGTTAATACAAAACTATTATCTGCCTCTAAAATACTTTTAAGGTATTTGAGAGTAAAGGGAGACTGTTTATAGAGACACTGGTTTGCTGTAGTTATTGTATTTAATATCTGAGATTTGACTTTGTGTCAGAATTCTTCAAAGGGGATTTATCAATTAGATTTTCATTTGTTAAGCTTATCAGTACTGCATATTTTGGTAGCCCACTTTATACAGATTTGCTTCTTGATTAGTAACAACTCCCATAATGTTGATCCTAACTAGAAAGGTGTAAAATATATAGATTGATTATATAATTAAAATATTTTCCAAAAGTGTAAATCCTTCCAAAACAATGTTTTCCCTGAGAGATTTTAAGTGCAGTAACAATATACAGCTTAGAATTTATTATGTTAAGAGCTATTTTGTATAGATTCTAGGCTAAACAGAGATCAATGGATCAATGCCTGAAATATTTTTTTAAAAAATGCATAAAATACAGGATTCCCATATACCACCTTTTTATTGACACCTTGCATTGATGTGGTACATTTGTTACAATTGATGAAAGCACATTTTTATAAATGTGCTATTAACTATATTCTGTGGTTTAACTTAGCATTCATTGAATTTTTTGTGCAGTTCCATGGATTCCCCTTTTAACATTTCCCCTTTTAACCACATTCAGATATGAATATGGTGCTGTTAATTACGTTCACAGTGTTGAAGTTCTTTTTTAAATCTAATTTTTGGCAACTTAGAGTACTCTGTAAACAGACTGCCTGTGTTCAAATCCTGAGTCTGTTACTGACTGACTGTGACCTTGAGCATGATACTTGACCTTTGAGAGCCCCAGTTTGTTAGTAGTTTAGTTTTTCTTTTTCCCTATTAAAAAATGTGTCTTATCTCTCTAGCACAATTAGTGATGTCAGCATGTGTTAATGTGTCATACACCCACCTTCATCAGCAGAATTTCAGATATCCTAAAACAGTTCTGAAATAGTCCAGAAAGATTGGTGATTGCTTGGATTATCTTTTAAAGACTGAGAAGCTGAGGAATAAAAGATGAATGGCATCTAGAGATTCTGAGGAAGTATTAGAAAAAGACAGAGAAAAGAAAAACTGAATGCTGAAGGAAATTGCTTCTTTTCTATTTCAACACACACACACACACACACATAAAATCCTGTGGGTGTTTGAGAGCAGCAGATTAAAAATTAAGTAACCTGAATTCAGGTTGTGGCTGTATCACTCAAGCTGTGTCACCAGGACTTTTCTGGATCTCATTTTCTCGTATGAACATGAAATCATCCTTATATATGTGTGTGAGGGCATCTGTGTCTTTTCCATGTAGCATCCCAGGCATAAGTAAGCCTCACTTTAAGTGGGGGGCAAACTTTCGGCACCAGCTTCCTGGCTGCACTTGTTGGTAGGAACCACCCTATCCTCGGATTTATACACAGTGGTATTAACAATGGTGCTTTAATTCAAGACAGTGTAGAGTCAGCAAGATGATTAAGGATAAACAAACCCACCATTTAACATAGAATTGTATCAGCCTGGTTATATGACAAACTATTCATATACCAGGAAGACCAGAGACAAAACAAGGCCTAGATTTGCATCTCACCCCTGTCATGAGTGGGACAGGTTATTTTGAATATTTAAGAGCATTTGTCTTTTCACTTATGAAATGGGGATAATAATACTTATCTTACTGGCTTGTTGTAAAGATTAGAGATAAGGTATATAAAGTGCTTACTCTATAAAAGGTACTAAATAAATGCTGTAATGTATTATATTATTATAGTTTCCCCATTAAATGGACAGAAACTAAGTTTGACTATAAGAATTGTACCTCTCTAGCCCCATCCAAGTTTCTCTGCCAGGTTGTCTAGAATCTCTGTGCATCAATATTCTATAGGCTGTTACTGCCATGGCAATGGGAAGGAGCTACTATTCTGTATTTCTTAATGGGAAAAATTAAATGAGTTTTAATTTGGCTCAGAGGTTTTAAAAGAAACCATTTCTTATTCCCTAGAAAGATGGAAACTTTGTACCTTTTACTTGAGCCTATTAAACAATCTCCCTTACTGTAGCAGATCAGGGATTGGCAGTTGAATCATTTCAAGGCTAGCACCTATCAGAGTGCTGGGCACATAATAGTTGTTCAATAAAAGTTCAGTAGAATGAAGCCACTATCCCATTTAGCAAAGGAGGAGCCATAGTGAAAGAAGGAAAACTGTGAGTGTGTCTTTGCATAATTTTTTAAAAAGACCTATTACCCTGCTAGGTTGTTTTGAAATTTTTATTTTTATTTTTATTGTTATGATTTTGCTGATGGTGAAAAACAATTGTCCTTTCCTGTCTCCTGCAGTTAGTGTAAACATAGTGATAAGTCCAACCTCTGCATCAGTCTTTGGGCCTGTGGTACACTAACTACTTTGGGAAATACAGAGGAAGAATAAGATCTCTTTCTTGTCTCAAGGACCCTCTACCCTGCCATTCCATTGTTCAGGAAGAGTGCTGCCACCCCAGTGCCCAGAGAGGGTGAAGCCTGTGCCCTAGGGATTGCAGAGAGTCTGGCTACCACCCCAATACTCTGAGAAGGTGGAGCCTTCAGTGTTCATGAAGAGCATGGTGGCTGGGCACACACTTGGAAGGAACAAAACATCGTTCCATAGATAGCTCAGACCTTGAAATCCAATGGAGTGTGCCCTGCTGGGTTTGGGAATTGTCTGAAATCCTTGACCCCATAAAGAATGGAAATATTTATCTTATGCTTGTCCCTCCTTTGTATATTGGAAGCAGATAACTTGTTCTCTAGGTTCACAAGTCCACAGACAGAGGGGAATTATGCTCTAGGCAGATCACACTTAAAATTGATTTTGATGAGGCTTTGTACTAAACATTTTTTCTGAAATGACTTAAGGCTTTTGGGGTAGTCTGATGGAATGAATGCATTTTGCATATAAAAAGAACATGTCTTTTGGGGGTCCAGAGGGTAGAGTGTGGTGGTTTGAAGCTGTATGTACCCCAGAAAAACATGTTCTTAAATTTAACCCAGTCCTGTGGGAGTAAACCCATTGTAAGCAGGACCTTTCATGAGGCTGCTTGAGTTGAGGTGTGACTCAACTCAATCAAGACTGGGACTTAATCCTATTATAGGAGTCCTTTATAAATGGAATAAATTCAGACACACAGAGAGAAAGCCACAGAAGCAAGAAGCTGCAATCAACGAAACCCAGAAGAGAAGGGAGAGACCAGCAGATGCTGCCATGTGCTGTGACAGTGGAGCCAAGGATTGCAGGCAGCTAGTCTTTGGGAAGAAAGCATCGCCTTGCTATTTGCCTTGATGATGCCATGATTGGGCCATTTTTCTGGCCTCAAAACTGTGAGCAAATACATTCCCATTATTTAAGCTGACCCATTTCGTGGTATTTGATTTGAGCAGGCTAGGAAACTAAAACACACCTCCAAACCACCACAATGTCTAAGATGGCTTTTCCACTCTCAGGTCTGGCCCTGGACTGGCCAGGCTTTCCTCATTCTTTCTCTCTCAGTATCCATGTTTTACGAGGTTAGCCTGTGCTGCTTCTTAAAATGGTAGTCTTAGAGTAGTCAGACTTTCTTACTTGGTGACTGAGGGCTCCCAGTAGCAGTCTCAAAGAGACCAAGGTGAAACCTGTGAGACTTCAAATGACTTAGCCTCACCAGTTACACAGCATCACTTGGTTCTTTTTGTTACATAAGCCTGCGCAGATTCACTATAGGGCGGTGGTTTAGTTTCCTCATTGCTAAAGCAAATACCATGCAGTGGGTTGCAGTAACAAAGGAATTTATTGGCTCACAGTTTTGAGGCTAGGAGAAGTCCCAAATCAAGGTGTCATCAAGGTGATGCTTTCTCCCAGAAGACTGTCCTGGAGCTGGCTGCTGGTGATTGTCGTTCCTTAGCTAGTCATATGACAAGGCATATGGCAGGGTCTCCTGAGTCCTCCCTTCTCTTCACGGTTCCTTTGATGTTCAGCTTCTGGCTGCTCCCTCCGGCTTTCTCTCTGTGACCTTCCCTATAAGGCTTTCAGAAATAGGATTAAGCCCCATCCTGACTGGGCTGGCCATATCTTAATGAAAGTAACGTCATCAGAAGGTCCTGTTTATAAGCGTTCACACCCACAGGAATGGATTAAGTTTAAGGACATGTTTTTTTCTGGGATACTTTGCTCCAAACCACCACAGATGGTATGGTTCCTTAGGAGTCATCTTTGGAGACTGGCTGGCACATTAAAAAGTTAGATAATTTGCCCAGGCCCATGCCCTAAAGGATGTGAACTCAGAATCCATTGTTTTACTGACTAGGGTACCTGTGTGAACTTAGGGAAGTCATTTTCTCTCTGTTTCATTTTGTATGTAGGAGGATTGGAGGAGATGATATTGAAAGTACTTTCCATCTAAATCTATAAGTCTGTGGATTGAGATGCTGGGAGTAGGAATGGAAAGAAACATGCTGAAGGAAAAGACATTTTATAAAAGATAAGATTTAGGTGAAGGAAGAAAGGAAATATGGTAGAGGGAGAGCATATCAGGGTTACTCAAGGATTCAGTTCAATGATTTATAATTATACATCTAATAGTGTCTAACTAACATTTAGCACCTATTAAATAATAGGAAAAAGTCACAGATTTCTGTCTGGGATAGTGGGAGTATTATGGGATCACTGACTGAAATGAGAGTAATTATAAGAACTAGTTTAAATAAAAGGATGGATTCATCAATTTTGAAAAAGTTTGAAGTGACTGGCAAAACTTCAAAAAGGTGCAGTATCTTATGGTCGTTAGGAAATATGGTACTGCAGTTCAGGTTAGAAGTGGTCATTGAAGAGTGTGGGACCAAGGAAGTCTCTGTGGATATCCAGACTTGGGGGATGAATGTTAAACAACAAAGAAGGCATGGTCAGAGAAGTGGGAAGAAAATCAAAGAAGTTCCGAGTCCTGGGAGTTGAAGGGGAGTGGCAAGAGTGACCAAACAGTAATGAATACTTCAGAGATCTTAAGGAGAAATGAAATAGCAGCCAAAAGGAGGAACCTAGTATTCCCGTGGTGGCAGTTTTACTGGACTGTTGGGGTTTAAGTTATTCCGCAGAGGATTAAGCGGAGTGTAGGAAATGAATGCCATAGGTGTGAATGGCAGCCGAGGACTTCCGCATTAAAGGACCAAGAGGAACTCAAAGAGGCAGAATAGTAAATGAATGTTTACCATGAGGGCATATTATTTAAGACAGATAAACCTTAAATGTCGGGAAGACAATGGAGTAACCATATCAGGAAGTCGTAGAAGTACAGAATAGAAAGTACAAATTTTGAGATGGAGATGGAGTGGAATGAACAGAATTTCATGCTAAAATAGAGTAAAAGCTAGATTCCCCTCATTTCTCTTCCATGAGACCTCTTAGTAAAAAAGGTACAGAATAATATTATCCCAAACCAAATTAGAAAACATTGCTTTTTCTCAAAAGAATTTAGATTTCTTGCTTAACCCTCCTTACAAAAGATCTGATTACTGGAGTTAAATTTTATATTCCTAATATCCACTATTATTCCTTTCTTAACTTTGTGTACAGACATACCTTATTTTATTGCACTTCACATTTTTTACAAAATGAAAGTTAGTGGTAACCCTGCGTCGAGCAAGTCTGTCAGTGCCATTTTGCCAGCAGCATGTGCTCAGTTTGTATCTCTGTGTGTCATTTTAGTTAAAGTATGTAGTTTGTTTTTTTTAGACCTAATGCTATCACACGCTTAATAGACTACCGTATAGTGAAAACATAACTTTTATATGCACTGGGAAACTGAAAAAATTCGTGTGACTCACTTTATTGTGATATTCACTTTATAACACTGGTCTTGGAACCGAACCCACATTATCTCCAACGTATGCCTGTACAGTCATAAAAATGTCCTCTGCCGATCAGAATATAGATCCTGTAGTCTGTGCACAAAACTGCGCAATTTTTAACCACACAGTGTCTTAGCTTTCGTATTCTCCCTACCTCCCCATCAGATTTATAATAAACCTTCCCCACCATCAGCATTTTAAGGTTGTGGAGCTCATACATATAACGATAGAAACAAAAGGAGCTGGGGGGAGCTATGTCACACAGGTGAGGGGGTGTATCATTTCCATTTGTGAATTGGATAAAGTAGTATTTTATAGTCACAACTATGCTTTATATGTTGGACTAGGGAAGAACCTTGGTTATATCTGTGTCACCAGGGAAGCCACTTGGTGTGGATTTGTGAGGAGGCGGCAATTAAAATGCTTGATTGCAGTTTTCAGAGTGTTTATTTTGAAGGAAGAGAAGAGAATATTAAAATTCATAGAAATGGTTCCAAAATGATTGGCAATCCTGATTTACCAACGAGCCACAACTTTCTAAGAGTTTTATAAAGGTCGTTATTTATCTTTACCAAGAGGGAAACCCCATTCATCTCTTCCTGCTGCAGCCTTAGAGCTGTAAGTGTGCCATTGTTAAATGGTGTTTACCCGAGGCGAGGATGACAACCTCCTCCCCAGGGGGCCGCCCTTGCCAACCAATCACAAAGCAGCCTGTGCTGAGTGTCCATCCCTTGCCCTCACCCACCGAGGGATGGAATGCGATTGGTGCAGAGTTGGGCTTTATAGGAGGGGTTTCTTGTCACTGTTCACCGCTTCCCCGCAGTTCCTTATTTGGTAGCTTTTGACAGAACTAGTCTTTCTTGCAGCTAAGCATCTTGACATACATTATTCATTAAGCCTTGGAGCTCCCGGAGAGAAAGATGCAGACCCTTAGATCTTTAGATATTTCTTTATCACATGAATTTTCCTTATTCAGGATAGTTATTGAATTTTGTTCCATTCTGGAATTTTACAAATGGCATGTATTCAATGGGAAGTCTACTCGATGGGATCAAATGCTAGGTTTTCTTATGTATACTTAATTACCAAAAATCTTTTAAAACCCACAAGCTCCGTGGCTTGTGGAGATTGTTAAAGTATCAAGGTTTTGAAGATATACATATTTTAGAACTTATTGTCAATATATACATATCATCAATCAAAAATGCCTGAAGCAAACTATTTGCTGTCAGTGTCTTGGGGCTACATAAAGGTAAGATTTATTTAGCATGGAAAACTTCTGATTACTCTTTGATTATATAACGGATTGTTTTAATAAATTATAATGACATCTAAGCAATCCTTTTTCTTCTTAGAAGAAATATGTGATTTTAGTGGTCAAGATTGGAGAGATTGTATAACTTGTATTGGTTGTAGTTTTCATGTTAAAATGGCTTTTTAAATATGCAGTGGTTTTGTTTGTCATATGGCAGCGGTTCGAGTTATGATATTGAAAATACCAAGGTAATTAAATAACTATTGGAAATAAATTATTGGACCAAATTACTTATACTGGTTTATGGATTCCACTTAGTATGTAACTTTTAAAATATATAAATTTATTGTCT
>JAQZBX010080660.1:0-13788 GCA_029593785.1 Cabassous unicinctus | reverse complement strand
CCCCATGATCAGTATCATAAAAGTATACTAATCAAAAGTTCATTTCTATCTACAAAAAAGTTACTTACACCTATCTTTGTTTTTAAACATAGCTGCATCTTACAAGATTTCTTTTACATTAAGCCTAAGTAAACAAGTCTGTAATAAGGCATACAGAATCTACCTTGAACATTAAGCAATGACACAACCAGGAAACTCCTTTGTCCCCAAATCTTTTATATTCCCCTAAGCAAATTTAACTTTAACTTAGCAGTGTTCAAAAGTTTTCAAAATTTGGTATTTTTCTCTTAGGCAGACAAAAATCTACCCTATATCCAGCCAATAGATTTCATTTGATTTAGATTGTTCCATAATATTTTTGAAAAGGCTGTGTCACTTGCCAAAACTAAATTTTCACTTCTATACTTATACTTTCAGATTAATTGAAATAACTTTGCAATGCCCACTGAATACTAAGAGATCAAAACCTATAATGGAAGGTGCTATAGCACAATGTTGTAAAAGAAATTAATTCCACTGAATTGTACACTTAAAATTGATTAATGTGACACATTATATATATATGTTACCACAATTTTTTAAAAAGTTGAAAAGAAGTTTAAAAAAATCCTAAGGGGAAAAAAAATCTGGACAGATGCAGTTTTAGAAACTTCCTTCACAGATAACTATTTTTATCATGGTCCTAAGACTAAGACAAATAATTTCACAAAAGCACAAATTATTAATACATCTGTAATGTGATGGAAAAAATCTAAATGAATTCCAAAGTGGTCAATTTTTAACCATTCCCATGCCTCTGCCAACCTAGCCAATTTTAATGGTGTCCAGTATGCTTAAGGCCTGTTGCTTGTGAATCAAGGTCTGGAGAGTTATAAAATATACCAGTCAGCAAGAAACAGTAGTTCTGTGGTAATACAAGGTATAAAATTTGTATGGGGGTTGCACCTTGGTCTCAATCATATCTAGTTACCAAAAGTAATGGAAGATTCTCATCACAAAGTTCTATAAATTAGGTCTTAAAATATGACCCCAAGAATGTGTCAGAGCAATGGTACAATACACTTGACTGAACTAAACCTGCTATTATCTGTTAACATTCACCAGCCTAGGGGAAGGAAAAAAATAATCCTCACCTGTAAGTATTTGAAAAGTTTAATGGGGAGTAAAAAATAAACAAAAAACAAATAGAAGTCCACTTTGTTTAATGTTGTACAAAAAAGTGTGAGTAGAACTAAAAGTGAATTAAACATCGTCACAATTGTTTACACCACTATCTAGTTCTTCATATTAACTTTCCTATTCAAAGAACAGAAAGTAGGGGGCAATTTAAGGATTGAGAAAGAGATAAAACCCAAAAAAACTTTTCTACCATGTTTGTTATTATACACTATATAGCTGTGCTCACAGAGACTGCTTTTACTTCTCCACTGTGCAGAAATTCAGTTGCATATAAAATTGAACCTCCTCAAAAGCTGAAGGAGCCTAGAAATGATGGGCTTATGTCCTGGTACATTGTCATACAATTCAAACATTGGTGCAGCTTGCAGCTTGTAATTTTTCCGGACTGTAAACAAGGCTTTCTCTTGAAGTTGAACCAACCAGAAACATCTTTTTATGTTCCTTAGCCTTTGTAACATGTGCAGGAATGTATGGATACTGAGGTGGCTCAAAATTTGGTCTCCACCAGTTACCAATGCAGTCATCAATGTCCCAGTCTTGCAGGACTCCATCCTGATGACCCAGCATATCTGTCATTAAGTGTTTTAGTCTTTTAACTTCCTCTTCTCCTGGGTTAAGTCCACCAACAAGTAATTTTAAGAAAGCTGTTCCCAGTTGTAGCAGTAACACATGGGGTAGCTGGTGCTCATGTACAAACAGAACTCCTTCTACAGTCCTCCTCATTCCAATTTTATCAAATTCATCTCTCATGTGCTGAAATCTGGTGGCAACAGAGTTGTCCTTCTCATAGAGGGGTTCTTTTGTACCAAATGTAGAATTGGTAAGAGGGTACAGGTTGATGGTGCGCTCCAAGGTGAGGGGCTTGGCCTGCTGGATGCACTTCTGCGGAACTGTTTGACTCCTGGAGGCCAGCCTGTCTGCGAATGATTGGGCAGCACCACCGACAAGCTGGTGAGCAGGAGCACTGGCAGCGAGCGGATAGAAGGAGGCAGTGGAGACTCTCCCCGTGTGGACAGCGATGATCTAAGTCCCGCTTAGCAGCCTCCGCCCGCCATTAACATGAGAGCGTGAGAGCTTCCCTTGTGTTTTAATATTGAGCTGTGTGATCTGTTTATATAACATTGAGAATAAACAATTATCTTATATGTGGCTACTGAAAATTTTGTCCCATTGAGTGAGCTGCCTTTTCACCTTCTTATGAAAGTCATTTGAAGAAAAAAAGCACTTAATTTGAAGTACGATTCATTTATTTCTTCTTTCATTGCTCATCCATTCTGTTTAAGTTCTAATAAACCAGCATACACCACAAATTATTGAAGATATTTCCCTATATTTTCTTCTTTAAGTTTTTATATTGAGGTCTTTTATCCAATTTATTAATTTTTTTATAAGTTGTGAGAAAAGGGTCCTCTTTCTTTGTTTTATCTATGGACATCCAGTTCCCCCAGCACCATTTGTGTTTTTGAGAGCCTTAACAAAAATCACTGGACAGTAGATGGGGAGTTTATTTGTGAATACTGAATTAGATTCCACTCATCAATATGTTTACATTTATTCCAGTATCAAGCTCTTTTTATTAATGTAGTTAAATCAGGAAGTAAGAGTCCTCAAATTTTGTTCCTTTTTAAAAGATATTTTTTGCTATTTTGGACCCCTTACTCTTCCAAATAAATTTGATAATTGGCTTTTCCATTTCCATTTCTGCAAAGAAGATTGTTGGGATTTTTTACTCTCACTGTGTATTTTAATTGCAAAGTATCTGCTATGCATTTTAAATACATGACCCAGAGAAAATAACTCAGCCCCAAAAGAAAGCCATAAAGTTATCAAAATCCCAAGTTTAAATTTTCCTGACATGTTCTCTTTCCATTTACTTCAAAGAAATGTAGTTGCTGATATCAGTTGCCTTTTGATATTTAAATTGGGAGGCATGTGCTTATTTAATAACACAACCATGGAAGGCACAAAATGGATTTCAATTTGTATGGATCTTTTTACCTTGCGGATAGGGCATTTAAGGAGAATATTATTTTTCAGTTATGACCACTTTTAGATTTTAACCTTTAAATATGATTCAAACAAAGAGTAAATCCGGAAAAGCAGCAACAGATATGGCACTGCTTATTGGCTGTCTAGACTGCAGCAAACCCCAAATACCAAAGAAGCATCCATGTGTCAAACCAGCATAATTTCTGTGCTATGCTTAGGGTTACATACAAAAAAGTTAGCTTGAAAAGAAAAGTTAGGAGGGGTAACTAGAGGGTCAATTCCAGTTCACAGGAACTAAGAAGTGAACAGTTAGCTAGCCATTACCCTGAGTCAACGCCTGGAGCAGCTTCCTTCCCAGGCCCCACATGAAATTCCCTACGTGCTCACTTCTTCAAGGTCATCCTAAAATAATGCAGCGAATAACCACTAGACACGGAATTAGGCATAACTTTAGGCTAAAGAAGATTCTTCCCCAAATCATAATACAAATATTTGAAATGCCATCGGGTTTTTCTCGGAACTCACCAGAACCAAATTCTCAGACTTTAATTTAGATTGGTCAAATAAACGTGTTCAATTTTGCAGCATAAATTAATAAAAAGATTTCCAACTTCTGGCAAACTCCAGTTCAAAAACAAGTGCTTTCGGTAAACTTTAATGACGAGATCAAATTCACTTTCTCAGCTATTTTTTTTTTATTGTTCATAAAAATCAAGATTTTTCACAGTACATACCAATATTCGTAAAATGATATATAAATATATATGCATATATGTGTATTTTCTTACATAAATGTTATTTTATATATATATATATTTTAAAGGTGCCTAGATTTCCTAATTATTACTCAGAAATTACAAGGATTCCCATGTTCCCCATCTCCCACACCTATTAAGAGAAAAAGGAGACAAAATCACGTTTTCTTAACCTTCCCATAGGACAACATGTAAGTGGAAGCGGGCGAGGACCGCCTGACAAACCGAGCAGCCCAAGGAGTGATCTTGATGCTGCAGTCACCCAAGGTGCCTGGGCAGGGGAAGCACAACAAAGAGCCCACCAGCCCAGTGCCCTCAGAACCAGCCCTGCTCCACCAGACCCCGTCTGATCTTAGCCCCCAAGCCCAAGAGCCCTCGCCCTCGCGGCACTGCCTCAAGGGCTCACACAAAGACACCGGCGGCACACACCGCTTGGCCACAGCCCTCACTTCCTTCTGGGCCACCGGGAGCCCCGAAACTTCCCCACGCTGCTTTTCGGACATCGGGAAAGGAGGCCTGATGAGGTGCGCGCCTGTTTCCCCGAAAGCACCACGCGCCTCCTCGCCGTGTCCCGCCCGACCAGCGGGGACGGCTGGAGACCCCGGCCCGCGAGCAGAGGCTCACTGTGGCCCTGCTGTCAAAGGGAATGTCGCGGGCAGGGAATGAAAGTTGCTCTGGGGGGCGGGAACCAGGCGCCCCCTGCTCACCTGGCGGAAACCCTTCCCGCCCCCTCCTCACGCAAGCCGCGCGCTGGTGTTTGTTCCTTCACATGGCTGTGCCCTGACCTAATTGAAACATGGCAAAAGTTCCACTTCAAAGGCGGCCCCCAGAGCTCGCCAACGTGGGCGCCAGGCCCGGGGGGAACAGAAGCCCGGCAGCGCTCTTGCCCTGGCCGCGGCGCCAGGGTCAGCGCAGGGGTCCCGCCAACCCCGCGGAGACCCAGCGCTCCAGTCCGCACCGGGAGGGCGGCAGTAGTTTCCCAAACCCCACGCGCAGGGTACCCGCATGGCCCACGCAGCCCTTTGTGTCCTGTCGGGCCAACGCTGCCTGCGCGCAGCCTGGGGGATGTCGGCGGGGGCCCCAGGTCGCGAGTGGTAACCCCTGGCCCTCCGCGGAAGCGGGCAAGGTCATCCGAGTGTGTGGGGGGTGCTTGAGCAGGAATGGCCGGACCGCCCGCAGAGGACAGTTGGCGACTCTGTCTGCTTCCTCAGCTGACAGGGCGCCACTACGTTGCGCCGTCCCGCTGGCGAACCCTGGGACCCTCAGCCCCTACCCCTCTTGCAGCACGTGGCCTGTCACCCTGGGGAAAAGACGCGGCGCCCCCCTGCTCTGAGCACCGGGGTGCACGCATCCCCCAGCCAACTTGGCTGCCGCTGGCCCTCTAAAGCCGGGACGGCGGCCCCTTAAGTCTGGCAGCACGCCCATCACCACTCCGCAGGTGGCCAGACACCGGGCAAAACTTCAGCGGAGCAGGAGGGCGGACCCTGCGCAGTGGGCGCAGCAGGGGCGGGCGGCCGCAAGCTGCGCATTGTGGCCACTGTGTCCCTCCAGCCGCGCACCGCGTGCACTCGCGCGAAAGGATTCTAAAGCCCCTCACGTCCGCAGCTCCGGGGAAGAGGGCAACCTCGCTCATTGTCCGCGGGGCTGCAAGAAGACCAGCCATGCGGCTGAGTCGCGCGCCCACGCAGACCAGACCCCCGGGCTGCTCGCCAAGGCCAGCAAGGGGATGCTCTGTCCTGAGAGTCATTGTCACCCCCCTCTGGACCCTCGGCGCCAGCGCTCCCCGGTTGTCTCCCTGCTCCACGCACTTCCCTGCCAGAGATTTCCGGTTGGCCTCAGGCGCCCTCCTCAGCTGAGGGCACCCACTCAACATATTTGTGCGTCGGAGCCGGCATCAGGAGGTCGCCAGAGCAGCGCTCCCAGTAGTGTTATCTCCAAGACAAAATGTCTTGTGGGGGCGGGAGGCGCGGTGGGCCGGCGGGCGGGCAAGGTGGACCTAGGAGAAAGTAAGCAGCGCCACCCCAGCGAGGCCCAGGCCGCTCACCTTCGCCGCACAGAAACCCTCAGGAGCTGCGGCCTGGGTGCCATCCGGCCCCGCTGCCTCCCCGCAGCCGCTAGTCTGGAAAGATTGTCCCCGAAGTCCCGCAGCCGCTGCCCCTGGCTGGGAAGGTGTAGATTCTGCTCTCCATCTCTGGGATTTTTATTGTATTTGAATCTGTAAATGAGTTTGGGTGGAATAGACATCTTAATGATGTTTAGTTTTCCAACCGATGAACAAGGATTATACTTTCAATTATTTAAATCTTTCTTTGTTTCTTTTAGCAATGTTTTGTTGTTTTCTAAATACATGTAGTTTATGTCTTTGGTTAAGTTTATTTCTAAATATTTGGGTCTTTTATTCACTATTGTAAATGAAGTTCTTTTCTTCTGATTCCTCCTCAAGTTGCTCATTAGTGCATATTGAAAGACTACTAGTTTCTGTGTATTAATTTTTTATCCACCAAACTGATGAACTTGTCTCTTTGTTCCAATAAGTTTGATGTGAATTATTCAGTATTTTCAATGTAAAACTATAAATCTCAGCAGATTTGCAGCCAACACTTGCTCTCCAGTTCATTGGACTCACACAGGACAATAAACTAAAGGATGATGATGTAGCTCAAGTGGTTAAGCGCCTGCTTCTCATGTATGAGGTCCAGGATTTGATCCCTGGTACCTCCTAAAAAATGATATTTCCTGTAGGTTTGCTTGATGTTCTTTATAAATTTTTAAATATTCCCATCTCTTCCTACATATGACAGTTTTTTTCTCATGAACGGATGTTGAGTTTTACAAAAATAAATTATAGTTCATAGTACATTTGTAGCTGCATTTGCACTCATTAAATATAATGGTTGATAAAACATACGATTTTGGTCTATGGTGTGTTGTATTTCACAGGCACGCTGACAGCAGAGTATTGAGCTATAGCAGAGGTAGGGAAAAGCAAATTTTAAGTTCTGATGTCTGATCATTCAAGTGAGTAAATTGTAAAGTACTGGATGCTAACTTTGTTATGCATTGGAATCATCTGGGGAATTTTGAAAAAGAGTTGTGCCTGAGTTCTACTCAATTTCTGATGAATTAATTGGAGTATAGACTAATATTTATTAGAAATCCTAAGAAGATTGTAATGTAAGGCTAAGTTTGATCCCAATTACTCTGAATTGTTGTTTTCAAGCTTGATTACATATTGGAATCACCTTAAGTTCTATAAATAAAACAGATCTTGAGCAACAGGCCAGATGATCTAATGTGCAGCCACGTTTGAGAACCGTTGTCCTAATTTAGACCTAAATTTCCTCCTTAACTATATGTATATATGGTCAATCCATGTGAATTTTTTTATTTGAGAATTTGTGAGTTATCAAAAACAATCATGCATACCATACAGTAATACCATGCATTGCCCTACCACCACCTTACATAGTTGTAATACATTTGTATCAAATGATGAAAGAACATTGTCATAATGGTACTATCTATAGTCCATAGCTTATATTTAATGTATTTTTCCCACAAACCATCTTATTATATTAACACCATGTATTAGTATTATATATTAATTATAGGTCATGAGAGGATGTTCTCATATCTGTCCTGTTAACTTCAGTCCATAATTCCCCATGGTGTTCACTGTGTTATACTGTCCCCTGTCTTGTACACTTTGCATGGATGATACAATCCACGTGGATTTTAATATTAAATTACTCAGAACATGATATTAATAGTAGATATAATTTGTTTCATTAAAATAGAATTCCATATGAACACCTACATGATATCAACTGGCATGTATGTTTTTCATTCAATATGCCTAATTTCATACATACATTTTTTTGAGTGGAAGAAAATGCATCCACACCCTATCTTCCAAGTTGGCATTTTTTAATGTGTCTATTGAAGGACTTTAACGTTCAACTATTGACATATGTATATATATGTATATAACATTAATAATTTTTATCTCACAGAGAGAGGGCTAGGCAACAGTCATGTTTAAATCTCTGTAATACAACCTGATAAACAGGTTTGTTCTTTGTTTGAAAGTAAGATATCGTTCTCATTAACCTTGTAAAAAATAACCATGTTTCTGCACCTTGATTTTAAAAGCATAACTGTGGTGAAATAGTTGAATGAAAATAATAATACTATCCATACATCAGGACACTTCTTTGTTTTGTCCTATTCCCCCTTTGACTTCTTATAGAATTAATGAAATAATATATAATTTCATTAATTAATTCCCACCTCAATCATCTATTAGAGGCCAGGTTAATTTGGTTTTTCTTCCGTACTCCTCCAATAACTTCCAGTCAAGTTAAGGTACTTTTACTGCCCTATAATCCAATATCATGGAAAAATTGCAATCATAATTTGTACATATTGAAGACCTCAAATGGGACCTACCCTCCTTCAGATTATTAAATCTTCCAAATTTTCTAATATCTGAAAGACACTTTCTCCTTTTGCCTAGAGAATAGTAAGGATTGATAAAAAAATTATTTTGCTGTAGATTGTCTCACATTCCTCATATTGCCTACAAACCTTATATATTCTTAAAATTGTTTTAGATGATGTTTCTTTTCTCCATATTGGGAAGCATTGCTTTATCTGTCTAAGGTAATTAGCGATTGTGTGCATAGGAGAACATCAGCTCAGAAAGAGATTTGGAAGGTGAAATTAGTCCTCAATGATCAAAGAATTTATAGAAAATAACTTGCCATTAGGCATTAAATGCAACTTACTCTAATACCAACAGTCATAAGAAGAGGTCTGAGAGAGATGGAGAGAGGGGATTATTTCAAACATGCTTCTGGACTAATAAAGTAACTTAAGCAACTGCAACCAAAGTTTTTTTAAAGTAAACTCTATTTTTAATTCAGAAAATAAAAGGAGAGACAAAAGATAGCTTAACAAGTTATGAGACATTACTCCAAAAAAATTGTGTTGGGGCACTTTTTATCACATGTAATCCTAAAAACAATCTCCATTGTTCTTCCAGTGTTTAGAAGGATATGCCAATGAACACAAATTGGTTAAATGACATAATCATGGACTCCTTGTTAATGAAGAAAATTAAGAAGGAAAAATGCTTAATCATATTAGAATATTCATATCACATAAAACCAAATCCTATATTCCTTTTATTGACTTATAGCATTGATATAGTACTTTCTTTGCTTTTGGAACAAAATTATTACAATATTATTAACTAATGTCCATGAGGTATATTAGTTATATTTTCTCATATATACCACCATATTCTTAATACCTTTTAGAAGAAATTCTTGTATTTATATTATTAATCACAACCCTCATCTACCACCAAGATCACTATTATACAAATCCTTGCAATGATATTAACCTTTACTTTCTCTCCCAATCTTTAATTTTACATATGTGTGTTTGAGTATATTGTAATTTTATGCAAAAAGATAAGGATGTACTTGGCATCTTATTTTCTCATTTATTTTTGGAAATATACCAAGTCTGTCTTTATTTATCATGTCTGATTTTTGGGGGGTAAATTAATAGGTAGATTCGATAGAGGCTAAAAAAAAACAATTCAGATCCCCTTTTTTCTTCATTAAAGAACTTGAGTGAATTTTTCTTTTCCTTGTTTTTCAGTCTCAGGAACATGGACTCAGATACCCCACAGGCCTTCCAGAAAGAATTCACCTGCTCCATCTGCATTAATTATTTCTTAGACCCTGTCACCACAGATTGTGGCCACAGCTTTTGCAGACCCTGTCTCTGCCTCTGCTGGGTGGACACTGAAACTCCAGTCTGCTGCCCTGAGTCCAGGCAAACATCAGAGAAGACAAACTTCAAAACCAACATAGTAGTGAGGAAGTTGGCTTTCCTTGCCAGAAAGGGCAGACCTTGGCAAGAGCAGAGCTCTGAGGAGCAGATCTGTGGGGCCCACAAGGAGGCAACGTAGCTCTTCTGTGAGGTTGACAAGAACCTGCTCTGTGGGCCCTGCTCTGAGTCTCCAGAACACATGGGTCACAGCCAAAGAGCAGTGGAACAGGCTGCTGAGGATTACAGGGTACGTGATACCTATAAAGCAAATTGAAATCTTTAAGATGTTAAATCAGGGAGAAAGCTGAGGATTATGAAAATGAAGTTAATTAAAATGGAGGTAGTGATTTTACAATGCAATCCCAAGACATTAGTGTAGCCTTTCACTGCCCTTGACCAATTTTGATACTATAATCATAGCTGGGTTGAGCCTTCTCCAGGCAAGTTTAATTAGAACTTTGAACAAATGTGTGGAATTGTTTCATTGTGGAGCAGGTGGCACGAGGAACACTGGCTTCTGAGGCAGTTGACCTCCTTCAAAGCCAGGTTACCTGTAAGTCTGAGAGTCACAGGCTCAGGAAGTGGAACATATTTTCTGTAGGGACATTTCAAGTTTCCCATTATATGTTTCTGTCACCTCTGATACCCCAAATATGAAAATCCATTTAGGTTTAAATAGGGAAATTCTGACCAGTACATTCAACTTCAACATTATTATTTCTCTCAACCATTTTGTTCCCTCATAGCTAATGCGTGAACTCTCTAATATCAACTTCTCCGTCACTAATACTCTTGGTTCTTTGGCAGGAGGAACTTCTAAAGAAAATGGACACTTTATGGAAAATGACTCAGGAAACCAAAAAAATGCTGTCTAAGGAAACTAGCCAAACACAGTATTTATAGGTAAGTTTCACCTTCTTGCTCTTAAAACAATAAAAGCTTTAACCTGCAGATGAGGGACTCCAAAATAGTAAGCTGAAATCACTGGTGGAGAACCAATGCAACCTGGGAGGAAACACTAGGAATAAAGTCACTGTCTCACAGGGAAGGGACAGAAACACATCATAGGTCAAGTATTACTTTTGAAGAGGGATGGGGCACTTGTATGGTATTCTTCTCACTGTCCAAATTGCTTTTATTATGGCATCTCCAAAGAAGCTTAGATTCAGAAAGTACCACAGACAAGGAGGCAGGTAATTTTCAGGTGATTGTCAAGTTCTGGAATGATTGGATCCTATAAGGATCCAATGTAAGCCTGCACAACTGGAATAATAAATCTCATTCCTTAAATACAAGACAGACTGATGAGAAAGCTGTTTACCACTCTAAGATGCAGAGCAATGTGGAGGCAGTTGGAGGCAGGCTTGACTTTCCAGGATGCACTGGAAAATGAGGTCCAAGCACACATCTGAGCAGCTCTGGTCTCTGTGTGAAAGACATCATGTAAGCCCTGCTCTCAGAAATTTGTAGACATGTGCAGAGGATGAGGAGTTTGACTTAGTTCTGCTGACTCTGGCTGCTTCAAAGAGAAGAAAAATGGAGAAAATTGCATTATATTTATATAAAACATTTATAAGTTTAGGGAAAAATAATATGTTGATAAATGACTGACAAACAAAAACACCACAAAAAGGGAAAACTATAGAGCAGTCTCTCTAATGGCCCTAGATGCTAAAATCCTGAACAAAATACTTGCTAATCATATTCAACAACACATCAAACATACCATGACCAAGTGGATTTCATCCAGGGTATGCAAGGATGGTTCAACATAAGAAAATCAATCAATGTAATGCACCACATAAATAGATCAAAAGAAAAAATCACATGATTATCTCTATAGATGCAGGAAAAGCATTCAACAATATACAGCACTCTTTCCTGATAAAAACACTTCAAAAAATAGGAATAGAAGGAAACTTCCTCAGCATAATAAAGGGTATTTATGAAAAACCCACAGCTAAAATCATGTTCAATGGTGAAAGCCTAAAATTTTTTCCCTCTAAGATCTGGAACAAGAAAAGGATACCCACTTTCACTTCTTTTACTTAACATTGTGTTAGAAGTGCTTGCTGGAGCACTTAGGCAAGAAAAGAAGAAGTAAAAACTTCACTATTTGCAGATGACACCATTCTATACATAAAAATCCCTGAGAAATTTACAACAAAGCTTCTAGAGCATATAAATGAGTTCAATAAAGTGGCAGGTTATAAGATCAATGTGCAGAAAACACCAGCATTTCTGTAATAAGCAATCTGAGGAGGAAATTAAGAAAATAATCCTATTTATGATAGCAATGAAAAGAATCAAATACCTGGGAATAAATTGAACTAAAGATGTAAATGACTTCTACACAGAAAACTATGCAACACTGTTAAAGGAAATCAAAGATTTAAATAAATGGAAGAATATTTCCTTGTCATGCATAGGAAGACTAAACATCATTATGATGTCTGTCCTACCCAAATTGATTTACATTTAATGCAATCCCAATAAAAACTACCACAGTATATTTTTACTGAATTTGAAAAGCTTCCAATGAAATTTATTTGGAAGGGCAAGAAGCCACAAATAGTTAAAAACATAATGAAAAAGAAAAAGATAATCAGACGAATGACACTACCTGATTTTAAAACATACCACAAAGCTACTGTAGTCAAAACTGCATGATATTGGCAGAAGGAAAAACATATTGTCCAATGAAATGGAATTGAAAGTTCCAAGATAGATCCTCGCATATATAGTCAACTGATATTACACATTCAACAGGGAGAGAACAGCCTCTTCAACAAATGGTGCTTGGAGAACTGGATATCCATATCCAAAAGATTGAGTGAGGAAATCCATCTCATACCTTATACAAAAATTAACTCAAGATGGATCAAAGATCTAAATATATCAGTCAGGACCATAAAGAGCTTGGAAGATAATTTATGGAAGCATCTAAAGGATCTTGTATTAGGAATTGGTTTCATGAACATTAAAGCCAAAGAACAAGCAACAAAAGAAAAAAACAGATACATGGGACCTCCACAAAATTAAAAACTTTTGCACCTCAAAGGTGTTTGTCAAGAAAGTGAAAAGGCAGCCTACTCAATGCTTGAAACTATTTGGTAACAATACATGGGATAGGGGTCTAATATCTAGCATATATAAAGAAATCTTACACCTCAAAAACAAAAGACAAACAATCTATTTTTAAAAATTAGCAAGTGATTTGAATAGACACGTCTCTAAAAAGAACTACAAATGGCTAAAAAAACATATGAAAAGATGCTCAACATCACTAGTTGATAGGGAAATGCAAATCAAAACTACAATGAGATATCATCTTACACCCATTAGACCGGTGGCTACTGAAAAAACAAAGGATTACAAGTGTTGCAGAGGATGTGGAGGAATGGGTACACATATCCACTGCAGGTGGGTAGGTAGAGTGTTGCAGCCATTGTGGAGGACAGTTTGGTGGTTCCTCAGGAAGCTAACCATAGAACTGCCATATGATCCAGCAATCCCACTCCTGGGTGTATACCCAGAAGAATTGAAAGCAGGGACATGAACAGATATATGCACATCAAGTTTCATAGCAGCATTATTCACTATTGTCAAAAGATGGAAACAACCCAAATGTCCATCAACAGATGAATGGATAAACAAATTGTGGTATATACATACAATGAAATATTTCTCAGGTCCAAGAATGAATTCAGTATTAACACAGGGGATAACATGGATGAAAGCCCTTGTTAAGTGAAGCAAGCCAGGCACTGAAGGACAAAAATTACATGACCACACTGACATGAACTAAGCAAATTTAGCAGACTCACAAAGCCTATCAGGGAGATAGGTTTACAGGAGACAGAAAGGGAGAAGTTTGTGAGCCAAAGCCCATGTGGGCAAAATCTATGATAAGGTGGAAGGGTGTAGACATGCAGTAGATGGGCATGTGGTACAGTGATGCCATTGGGTTGAATGGTGCTGTTTTGTGAGGGGTGTAGGGTGGGGAGGGTGGGTTGGACTG
>JAQZBX010080659.1:0-13779 GCA_029593785.1 Cabassous unicinctus | reverse complement strand
CCATGTTGTCATATGCTTTATGACTTCATTTTTTCTTACAGCTGCATAATATCCCATCATGTGAATAGACCACAGTTTGCTTATCTATTCGTCTGTTGATGGACACCTGGGTTTTTTCCAACTTTTAGCAATGGTGAATAATGTTGCTACGAACATTGGTGTGCAGATGTCTATTCATGTCACTGTTTTCATTTCTTCTGGGTATATACCCAGTAGTGGTATTGCAGGGTCACATGGCAAGTCTATATTCAACTTCTTTAGGAACTGCCAAACAGTCCTCCATAGTGGTTGTACCATTCTGCAGTCCCACCAACAATGAAGAAGTGTTCCTATCTCTCCACATTTAAAATTCAGAGGAGATACAAAATTTTTACCAACTAAACAAAGATGTTCAAACAAATCTCTTAAATCAATTCAAGGAGATGAAGGAAGAGCTAAAAGTTTCTGCATGAGCATACAGAAGAAATTGTATACATACATAGAAAAGTAACAGAACTTGAGCTAATGAAAGGCACAATAAAAGAGGTTAAATACACTAGAATAAAACAACAAGAGATTTGAAAAGGGAGAGGAAATAATAGTAAATTAAACAAAAAGACATCAGAAATTAGGCAGGTAGAAGAACAGTTTGAGAATAGAATGGGAAAACATTGAGCAGGGTCTCAGGAAATTGAATGGAAGAATGAAGCATGCAAATATATACATTATGTGGGTAGCAGAGGGAGAAGAAACAGGAAAAGGGACAGAAGGAGTGCTTAAGGAAATAATGGCCAAAAAGTTCCAAAATATTATAAGGAATTTTTATACAGGTATACATGCCCAGGAAGAACAGCATACTCCATACAGAATAAATCCTAACAGAAGCACTCCACGACACATACAAATTATATTATCAAATGCCAAATATAAAGAAAGAAGACAGAAAGCAACAAAAGAGACCATCACATAAAAGTGATACTTGATAAAATTAGGTGCTTATTGCTTATCATGGAAGGAAGAAGGCAGTGGTTTGATATAGTTAAGATACAGAAAGAGAAAAACTGCCAGCCAAAAATTCTGTATCTAGCAAAATTGTCCTTCAAAAAATGAGGGAGAAATTAAAATATTCACAGATAAAGATAAATAGAGAAATAGTCACCAAGAGTCATGCCCTACAAGAAATACTAAAGGGAGGTCTGAAGGAAGAGAGGAAAAGATAGGAGAGAGAAGCTATGAAGAGAGTAGAAAGTGAAGATTATTAATAAGAGAAATTAAAAAAATAAAAGAAGAAACAGAAATTAGTTATGACATATAAATGCCTACAGACAAAATGCTTGAAGTGAGTAGTGCTTTTAGAATAATAACATTAAAGGTTATTGAATTAAACTCCCAAATTAAGAGACACAGACTGGCAGAATGGATAAAAATAAATGATTCATCAATATGCTGTCTACAAGAAACTCATTAGAAACAAGCACAGAAATAGGTTGAAAGAGAAAGTTTGGAAAAAGATATTCCACACAAACTGTTACTAATATCAGACAAGAGTCTTTAAATACAAAACTAATATGACACAAATAAGGACAGTGTATATTTGAAAAGTGGCAATCTACCAAGAAGAAAGATGAATGTTATATAATTATTCACCTAACCCTAGTTCCCCAATATACATAATGCAGACACAAGCAAAACTAAGGGGAGAAATAGTTGACTCTACAATAATATAGTGGACATTAGCACACCACTCTCAACAATTGATAGAACATCTGAACTGAGGATGAATAAGAAAACAAAGATTCTGGAAAATATGATTAATGAGCTATACCTAAGAGACATATAAAGAACATGGCACTACAAAAGAGCAGGATATATATTCTTTTTAACTTTTCATGGATCATTATCCAATACAGAGTACAACCTAGCTAATAGAAAACTTCACAATTAATTTAGAAAGATTTAAATTATACAAAGCACTTTCTCTAACCACAAAAGAAAGGAGAAAATCAATAATGGACAGAGAAATGGAAAATTAACACATATATGTAAGTTAAATAAACTCTTAAACAATCAATGTGTCAAGGAATAAATAGAAAGATTGCTCATAAATACCTCGAGGCAAAAGAAAATGAGAACACAGCATATCAAACGTTATGGGATGCAGCAAAGACAGTGATGCAAGGAAAATTTATGGGCATTAATGCATACACTAAAAAAGAAGAAAGAACTAAAATCAAAGACTTAACTGTACACCTTGGTGTACTAGTAAAAGAACAGTAAATTAATCCAAAAACAAGCAGAAGGAAATAAGAAAGAATACAGCAGATCTTTGAAATTGAGAAAAAAAAATAACAACAGAGAGAATTAACAAAACCAAAATCTGGATCTTTGGGAAGATTAATAAAATTGACAGACACTTAGCTAGACAAACAAAGAAAAAGAAAGAAGATGCAACAAATAAAATTAGAAATGAGAGAAGGAACATCACCACAGACCCCGTAGAAATATAAAGGATTATAAAAGGATACTATGAATAACTGAATGACAAAAAGTTAGACAACTTAGATGAAATGGGTGATTTCCTAGAAACACAAGAACAAACTAGACTGACCCCAGGAAAGAAATAAAAGACCTCAAGAGACCAAACACAAGTATACAGTTTGAAACAGTCATCAAAAATTTCCCTACAGAGGAAGGCCCAAAACCAGATTACTCAGAGGTGAATTCTACCAATCATTACCAAAAGAACTAATACCAATCCTGCTCAAACTCTTCCAAAGAAAGTGAAGAGGAGAGAACATTACCTACTTCATTCTATGAAGTCAAACTTCACCCTAATACCAAAGCTAGATAAAGATAATACAAGAAAAGAAAATTAAACACCAATCTATCTAATGATTTCAGATGCAAAAATCCTCAAGAAAATGCTTGCAAATCAAATCCAATCAAATGTTTTACAAATTATACACCTTTATCAAATGGGTTTTATCCAAGGTTTACAAATGTCAAATAATGTAATACAACACATTAAAAATTGAGGGGAAAATATTACATGATTAACTTTATTGATGAATAAGACATTAGACAAATTCAGCCTCCTTTCTTGATAATAGCAATTTGAAACATAGGAATAGAAGGATACTTCCAGAACATAATAAAGAACATATATAAACACTAACAGCTAACATCATACTTAATGGTGAAAGACTGAAAGCTTAACCTATAAAATTCATAACAAGTATAGGATTCCCACTAATACCAGTCATTCAACATTGTGTTAAAAATTCTTGCTAGAGCACTTAGGAAATAAATGGAAATAAATAGCATCCAAATTGAAAAGGAAAAATAAACCTTTCATTATTTTCAATGTCATGATCTGATATCTAAGAAGTCCCCCAAATATATGAAAGAGTTAATATAGCTAATAAACAAGTTCAGCAAAGTGGTGGGATATAAGAGAAACATGCAAAAATTAGTAGTTTTTCTAGACATTAGTAATGCACAATCTGAAAAGGAAATTGATAAAAAGTTCCATTTACAATAGAAACTAAAAGAATCAAACATCTAGGAATAAATATATCTAACATTATAAAGACTTGTATGCAATAAACTACAAAACATTGCTAAAAGAAATGAAAGAAATCCTAAATAAATGAAAGGATATTCTTCATGGGTTGCAAAAATAAAAATTATTAAGAAGTCAATTGTACTCAAAGTGATTTACAGATTTAATGCAGTCACAATCAAAATCCCTCCTCCCAAACAACACTTTTTGCAGAAATGGAAAAATTATCAAATTTTTGGACAGGTAAGTGGAACTGAATATCCAAAATCATCTTGAAAAACAAGAACAAAATTGGAGGACTCACAGCTACAGTGGTAAAAACAGCATGGCAGTGTCAAAAAGATGGACATTATGACCAATGTCTATTTCGATTAGAGAGTTCAGTAATATACCCAAACATCTATGGCCAACTCATATTTGACAAGCCCACCAAGCCCATTCAATTGGGAGAAAACAGTCTCTCCATCAAATAGTGCTGGGAAAATTGGATATCCATATCCAAAAGAAGGGAGGACCCCATCTCGTTTCCTATACAAAAATTAATTCAAGAAGCACCAAAGACCTAAATATGAGCCAAAATGATTAAACTGCTATAATAAAATATAGGGAAGCATCTTCAAGATCTAGTGTTTGGAAATGGTTTTCATACACCTAATATTAGCTATAGACTGTAGGTAGTTGCAATATTTGGATGTACTACTATCAAGTGTAATAAATGTTCCAGATCAATTCAATATGATGGTGAAGTGCGCTGTATGTTATGCATACAACATGGGAGTTGTGCGATATGCCTGACTCTTTTGTAAACACAAAACATCTATAATATTTTTAACTTAACTCTAGATGGATCAAAGGGCTAAATATAAGTGCCAGAACCATAAAACTCGTAGAAGAAAATGTAGGGATGCATCTTTGATATCTTGTGATTGGAAATGGTTTAATAAACTTTACACTTGGAGCCTGGGCAAGAAATGAAAAATTAGATAAAAGGAAAATCAAAATCAAAAACTTTGCTTCAAAGTAGTTTGTCAAGAATGTGAAAAGACAGCGTATTCAATGGGAGAAAATATTTGGAAATCACTTATACAATAAAAGTCCTTTATACAGTATATATATAGAAATCCTACCATTCAAATAATGAAAAGACAAGAAACCTAATTTAGAAATGGAAAAAATACTTAAATAGACATTTTTCCAAAGAGAAAATACAAATGACTAAAAAGGACATGAAAAGATGTTCAACATCCATTGATATTAGGACATGCAAATCAAAACCACAATGAGATATTTCATGTCTACTATACTGGCCACTATTGAAAAACAGAAAACTAGAAGTGGTCAAGAGAATGGAGAGAAATAAAGTTATTAATTCACTGCTTCTGGCATTTAAAATGGTGCTGCCACTGTGGTAGGCAATTCATCAGTTCCTCAGGAAGCTAATTGTAGAGTTGCCATATGATCTGGTACTTCCACTTCTAGATATATAACTGGATGAACTAAAACAAGTGACATGGACAGATGTATGCAATCCAATGTTCATAGTGACATTATTCACAGTTGATAAAGATGAAAGGAACCCAAATTTCCATCAACTGATGAAAGGGTAAAGAAAATATGGTAAATACATATAATGGAGTATTATTCATCTGTAAGCAGGAATGAAGTACTGATGCATGAGACAGCATGGGTGAACCTTGAGGATCTTATGTTGTATGAAATGAGTCTGACACAAAATGACCAATATTGTTTGACCTCACTAATATGAACTAATTATAATAAACAGGCTCATAGAGGTAGAATCTAGAACATAGGTTACTAGGTGAGAGAAAGTGGATAGAAAATGTCAAGCTGATTGTTAATATGTGAAGAATTTATAATTAGATTGATTGCTATAATTTCAAAATGGAAAGAGGTGATGGTAGCACAATACTGTTAGTTTAACAGCACTGAAGTACATGTGTGAAAACTGTTGACAGGTGAAGTTTGCACTACATATGTTACTAGAAGGAAAAGTAGAAGATAAATTCTCTGATTGAATAACACAGTGAACACTGTTTAGAATGAGAAATGTGGTTAATAATACAATACAATATGAGAACATTCTTTCAGGATCTATAAGAAATGTACATCACAAATAATAATATGGTAGTATAGGAGGAATAAATGCACCAAATGCAAAATATGAACTATAGTTAGAAATGTTTTAACATTCTTGCATCAATTTTAACAAAGGAACCAAGACTAGGTTAAATGACAATAGGAAGAGTTACGGGAATGTTGCATTTTTTATTCTTAGTAAAATGCTGTGTGCCACAGAAAACCAAATTTCCTTGTTAGTTGTACTGTTTTACTTTGAGGTTTTTCTGACACTACATGCAGCCAGCTGAGGGTCAAAGTTTCATCTTCAGAAAAAAATAGTAATATACATGAGACACAAGGGCAGCATATAAATTATGTTCTGCCAATTAACATAACCCTGGTGTTTTAGTTTGCCACAGGGTTGCCAATGCAAAGTACCAGAAATTTGTAGGCTTTTTTTTCTTTTGAGATACTGCAGCAGGGGTTAATCCCAGGACCTCATATGTGGGAAGTCAGTGTTCAATTCTGAGCCACATAGGCTCCCCTGAGTTGTTTTTTATTTGTTTGTTTGTTTGATTTTAGGAGGCACTGGGAACTGAACCCAGTACCTCTCATGTGGGAAGCTGGCACTCAAAGACTGAGCCACATCAGCTCCCCTGAGTTGTTATTTTCTTCATTTATTTGCTTGTTGCTTGATTTTTTGTTGTTGTTGTTTTTAGGAGGCACCTGGAACTGAAACCCAAGACCTACCAAGTGGGAAGCAGGCACTCAACACCTTGAGCCACATCCATTCCCAGTCTTTGCTTTTATAGTGGGAATTTTCTTTAAGGTTAGAGCTTACAGTTCTGAGGCAGTGAAATGTCCAAATCAAGGTGCCATCATAGCTAATTTCTCACCAAAGTCAGCTGCTATGTGGTGAAGCAAGTTGGTGGGCCTAGGTCTCAGCCTTCTATCCCAAGCTCAGCATCTCTTGGGGCTCAGCTTCTGGAGCTCAGCAGTGAGCTACCAGCATAAGATTGTCTATTTCTTCCCTCCTCTTTCAGTGTCAGCTGCTCTGCTTTCTTCCTCTGTTCTGCTGTAAGATATCAGGCATACAGCTGGGCTCATCTCCAGAATCTTGAGCTGTTCCATGGTCCCAGTATGTTGGGAATTCTTTTGTGACTCCATGCTCTTCTGGTTCCAGACTCTGCAACTTCTCCCATCCTATGGGGCCTTTCTGTATTCCTGCAGCTCTCTCTCATATGGCTGGATCAAGATTGCAGCTACATTTTTTCCTCTGTGTGTCTCTCTATATATTTCTATTTATATATAGAACCAGTAAAAGTGTGGAAACTTAACCTTAGTCATGCCTAACTGATGTAGTCCTATCAAAGGATATCACAGCTACAGGAATGGATTAGCTCAAAACATAAACTTTCTCTTTTTGGGATTCACCAAATTCAAACTGCCACAACTGGTAAGATAAAGGTGGGGCATAGTCAGGTGCCTCAACAGACAGTGACTTTGAACATCTTGTTTGTTTTATAGCTATGTATTTATATGGGATATAAATATGTACTTGTTGTCAAAGGTATGTTTTCTCGAGAGATAGTGGCCATCACACTAGGTAAAAATAAAATAAAATTCCCTCCTGAGAAGTCCTGCTACTTTCTCAAATAAGATAACCAAAAACCTCTAGAATATAAAGACTTGGACTAATAAAAAACAAGCTAATAAACGAAATCATCAAACTTAATGATTATATATATTTAACTTATTCCTATAATAATGAAACTAGCATAATTATAATGAATATTTGAATCACCTTCTGAAAACATCTTTGTTAATCAAGTGTGGCCTGTCTCTAAGCCAAACTCTGTTAAAAAAAACAACAAACAAAAAAAACTCCCATATAACACTGACATAGGACATGACTCCCAGTGATAAACCTTCCTGGCACAGAGGGTTGATTACCAAGTGTTAATCAGTGATGTATTTTCAGAAAAAAAATTTTATCAAAAGGATAATATTAAATAAAATTGTTTTTTTATGGACTAGAGATATCAAACTGAGTAGGGAGGTGATTCCAAAAGTTATACTTATGAAGATCTTTTCCAGAATTCACAAACAGACACAGTAAACAAGCCTCAAGCAAAAGTCCTCTCAAGGCTCTTCGAACATTAGGTTACAAGATAAGTGTGTTATCCAGTTAAAAATAAGTGCATTCTCCTAGAGGAAGCTGCTTCTAGTATCTAATAATTTGTGACTTAGCAGTGGGCTTGCTTTGTAGGTGTCTTTGCATTCGGTAGTAAAGAAGACCTGAACAATGCTCAAGAGGCTACAAGAAAAAAAAATACATTATGTGCATTTTAATTAATTTTCTTTAACTTCTTTTATGTGAATATATAATTTTAAGTGAACACTACACCAGTTTAATAAAAATTTTATATCGGGGAATACATGAAACATTTTTTATCCAATATAACATAGTTATACTCATTTATCATAGCCTTAATCATGATTTTCCTACTTCTTTCATTTGGACCTAAAATTTTCAATATACCTGTTAAGTATATTCACAGAGTCTTGGAGTCTTCAGATTGTTCCTATGCCAGTTGAGCTCTGAAACTCATCAGATATGTGACCAATTCCTATTTCCCAGTTATTCATGCTTGCTCTGGTCAACAAAGAAAATCATGATGATGGATTTGCCCCATCACCAAACAGGGATTATCTTCATCTACAAGCAAAACAAGTCCATTCCTCTTCTCTATATCTGTGTCTATTTTCATCCTGAAGCAAGTCAGAGTGGACACTGTCCAAGTTCCTAAAAATTTAGGAATGAATAAAAATAAGGGAGGGATTTAACAACTGACTAAAGTAGATTTATTGTTATTGTAGTTATTATCTTGTATCAACTGAGTAACTTGTAATATTGAAATAAATGATAAATCATTAAATTAAAAAATTAATACAAAGGTAGCCACAAGGAAAATTGATGACTAATATATGCAGACAGAAATGAGAAGGCACTCAGTGTGGTACAACAGAAAATGCAAATTCATATAAAAGTCAGAATTAATGAAAGGGAGGGACAAAAAAGTATAAGACTTATAATCGGTAAATAGCAAAATGGCAGAAGAAGGCCCTGTATTATCAATAGTGAGTTTAAATGTAATTGGATTAAACACTCCATTCAAGAGGCAGATATCGTCAGAATGGATTAAATAGCATTACCCAACTAGGCTTTCTCTGCAAGAGATTTCCCTTAAATTCAACATGACAAGATGGTTGAGGATAAAATACTAACCAAATACTAACCAAAAGAGAGCTTGGGAGGCTATACAAATATTGGATAAAATAGTCATTAAGTAAAACATTACTTATCAGTGACAAATGTGATCATTCTTTATTGATATAAGGGACAAATTCAACAGGAAGATGTAACAATTATAAATTTATATGTACCTGACTGCAGAGCCACGGAAGATATAAATCAAATACTGACAGAATTGAAGTGAGAAATTGACAGTTCTACATTTATATTAGAAAACTTTAGCCCACCACTCTCTATAATAGATATAACATGTAGTTGGAAGATAAATAAGGAGGTATAGGATTTGAATGATAAACAGTGATAAATAAGCGGAAAGTATTTTGCATTTCCTAAGGAAGTTAAATATAGATCTGCAAGGTTACTGGGCAATACCACCACTAGGTATGTACTCAGAAGAACTGTGAGCAGTGACACAAACAGACATCTGCACACAGATGTTCATAGCAGCATTATTCACAATTACCAAACAATGGAAACAACCCAGGTGTCCATTAAACAATGAATGGACAAACAAATTTTTGTATATACAAGTGGTGGAATATTATTTAAATATAAGAAGAAATTAAGATGTGAAGCCTTTGACAACATGGATAAACCTGAAGGACATTATGTTGATTGTATCAAACCAGACACATAAAAGAAAAAATGCAGCGTGATTTTGCTATTATGAAATAAATATAATGAACAGAATCATGGAGTTAATAACTAGAATATATTCACCAAAAAATAAAATGCTTTTAGAGGATGGAAAGCTGTGGTTTAATTTGTGCAGAATTGTCTGTGCAGACTTGGTATAAAGTTTGATCATAAATCTTTGGAAGTGAATAGAAAGAGTGAAAGCAAATCATAATGTTTGTACTTAACAGCATTATCTTATTCGTATGATATTGGTTGAAAAGGAAAGACTAAAGTCTTGGTATATCATTAGAAGGAAAGCTAAAAATCAAACATGAGACTATATAGCATAGAAAACCCTCATTTGAAAAATAAGTATGGATAATATTTCATATATAAAATGTTTTTTATTGAAAGATAAAAATGAATATTAAGTTATAAGATGTTAATAGCATGTGATATTTGGGCAAAAATACAATCAAAGCAAACTATGTACAGTAGTTATGCTAATATATTAATAATTTTCCATCAATGGAAAAAAGAAAATATGCTAAATGAAAGAAACTAGACAAAAGTTACAACATATTTTTGACTCCATCTCTACAAAATATAAATACAAATAAATTAGAGAGATGGAAATAGAATAGCAGTAATATTAGGCAGTGGAAGGGATAGAGATTTTTTGTTTGTTTATTTTTTGTCTTATTGTTATTAATATTTTTGGAGTAATGAAAATGCTGTAATGTTGATTGAAGTGATTAATGTGCAACTCTGTGTTTATACCAAATACCATTAATTGTACACTTTGCCTAGATTGTATGCTTTATGAATACATTTTTTAAAAATTGATAAAAAGAAGAAAAACTACAAATCAGGGACCTCATTTCAGAACTAGAAGAATGAGACAGCAAACTAAATCCAAAACAAGCAAAAGGAAGTAAATAACAAAATTAGATCAGAGATAAATTAATAGGCATAAAAATAGAAACAACAAAACCATAAGTTGGTCCTATGAAATATCAACAAAATTAAAAAAGCTTTATCTAGACTGACAAAGAAAATAGAGAGGATACAAATAATGAAAATGCATATAGAACAGGGCAGGGGGCATTACTATCAAACCTACAAAACCATAAAGGACTATATAAGAATATGATGATCAACAGTATGCCAATAAATTAAAGTTCTAGACTAAATGTACAAATTCTTACAATCACACAAACTATCAACATATACTCAAGAAGAAATATAGTGGTTATCTAAGATGAACTATGGCAGGCTGAGAATGGCAGGCTGCACTCTTCCTCTAGAAACTGTAAGAACGTAGGCAAGCTTGCCAGTCATAAAGAAATCTGGGGTTTTGGGGCAATATGAGAGTGTTGATGGAGAGAGAAGGGTACCAGCTGGGTAACAGGGAAAAGGGGAGCCAGCCAGCCAGCTCTTAGAAGAAGGGAGCATACCAGAAGCCCTAAGAGGAGAGAAAAAACACCCCACTGGCCATTGGGAAGGAGGAGCCATGCATCCACCTCTGGGGGAGATGGGAGCAGCTGAGGGGTGATACCACAGGTGGGCCTGTGCCCACCTGCTTAGGGTAAGTGAGAGCCAGGTGAGCAGAGAGGAGAGCTGAGGAAACTTAGATGGTTTTTGCACCCTTTTATTCCTATTTCCTTTTTTTATTTTCATCTGGGTACCAGCAGAAAGGCTGGCTGTGGAGTCACTGAGTAGCAGAAATAAGCAACTGGAAAGGGGAAGATGAGTGAGTCACTGATGGCCTGAGAAGGAGGACCGGTTATTGTGTGTGTGTGGGTAATCTATTGGCCAATACAGGCAACCTAACTGGAGAAGCCAGCTGGTCTTGGTGGTCTTAGAGGGAGACCCAGATTTTTGTTTCCTTTTGTTCTGTTTACATTTTTTAAAATTTTTATTGAATTTTATCATTCATACATGAAAATACATAAACAATAAGTGTATATATTAAAAGTGTGAACTTGCAAAACAAAGATGCATAACATCATAAAGGGTCCCATAAATCAACCCACCATCAACACCTTGCATTTTTGTGAGATATTTGTTACAAATTGGTAAAGAATCTATATTCTACTATTAAATACATTCCATATCTTACATTTTGTGTATGTTTCCCCCAACCCACCATATTATTATTTTTAAAATATATTTTTATTACAGAAGTTGTGAACTTACAAAACAATCATGCACATGTGCAGAATCCCCATACAACACTCCTTCATCAATGCACCACACAGTGGTGGAACATTTGTGACAGATTATGAGGTAATATGCTCAGACTACTACCACCAACCGATAAGTGCTGGAGAAGATGTGGAGAAATAGGAACACTCCTTCACTTTTGGTGGGATTGTAAAATGGTGCAGCCTCTGTGGAAGATATTTTGTTGGTTCTTCAGAAACCTAAATATAAAACTGGCATATGATCCAGCAATTCTTCTAGTAGGAATATATCCAGGAAAACTGAAGACTTTGACACTAACAGATATCTGCATACTGATGTTCAGAATGGCATGGTTTGTTTTCTTTTGTTTTATTTTCTCTGGTTCCCTGGATTTTAGAGTGAGGGCAATTGTGGAAAGAAAGTGCAATTGGAAGCCACTAGAAATTCTTCCTTAGTAAAATAGGAAATCAAAAGCAATACTGGAGGAGGGAGCAAGATGGTGTCGATTTAAGTGGGCATTCACCAGCTATCTTGAAAAAAATGGCTGAGAAGGGGCAAGATCCTGCCTGAGTCAGCTGTTTTGGGAACCCACAGAGCAGGAGTCTTCAGAACATTGATCTGGAGGGAACTGGACAAAGAGATAAATAGTCCAAGTGAAAACCATGAGCTTTGCACCCCGGTGGCTGAAAACAGCAGGTGGTTAAGCCCCACCCTCAAAGCAAATATCTGCTGCAACCCCCCTGACTCCTACCAGCCACTGAGAGCAAATGAACATTCTCCAAGAGTAAGAGAGCTCTGCAGAAGGATGGAGAGGAGTTTCCTTTCTATGGGTTTGGTTATCTGGACCCCCTTTGAAATTTAGGGAGCATACCAGATTGCAAGAGGTGGCTCCAGGAAGATGGGAGAGACAAATCTGCTAAGGCAGCCTGACTTACCTAGCCAACCTGGGAGAAATGAACTTTGTCTGGGAGAAGCTGGAGGCAGGCAATTGACAATTTCAGTGCTGAAAACTATCAAAATTCCAACTCCCCTAAGGGAGGACAGAAGTAGGAAATGCTTAATAAACTCCCAAGGATCTATTTAGGGTCCCTGGGAGGAGGGGGACACCTGGAAGAGGATTGAGAGTCATTTTCTGAGGTGATTTCAGATACCAGGGTCCCATTAGAATTTCAGAAGGGAACTCAACTTGACCAGGAGAGGTGAGGGGGGATCTGATCACACAGAATATTACACCCTGCTGCCCTGGGAGAAAAAGCAGTGAGAATAGAAATGGTGCAGGGACAGACAGGCTCCTAATCTGCAGGAATATATGCAAAGGTAAAGAGTCAACCCTGCCCTAGGGAAAGTGGCTGGATAGCTCTCTAGCTAAGTTACCCAACAAGAAAGTTTAGCTCAGTGGAAGGCTCTCCACTTTAAATATATGAGTTCCCTGGTTTGATTCCAGGCTCTCCTTAGATTAGTGATCCACTGGGTTATCAAACACCCAGCTGATACTTTAAGACAGGGAACACATAGATATTATTTTTTATTAGCATCTGTTGGGTCTCTTATTTTTCTTAAACAGGTTCCTTTTTTTAAATTTAAATTAGTTTACTGTATACAATTTAATTCAAAACGTGCAGAGGGCAGGCAGCCAGAAAATTGATTGATGAACACTGGCAGACTGAGAAGCTCCTCAGGGAACAAAGATGGAGGGCTGTTTTTCTAAAGTTTTGTTTGATTTCTAGCTTGTTTGTTTGTTTGTTTGTTTTTTATTTTTTTCCTTTTTTTTATTGTGGGTAAAAATAAAATTTTTCACAATACATACCAATATTTGTAAAATGATATATAAATACATATGCATATATGTGCATTTGTTTACATAAATTTTATTTGTTATACATATATATATATTTTAAAGGTGCTTATATTACTTAAATATTACTCAGAAATTACAGGGATTCCCATGTTCCCCACCTCCCATACCTCCAAAAACATCCCACACCACCATCCCTCATCCATGTGGCACAACACCCGCAATGGATATACACATCCTGGG
>JAQZBX010080658.1:0-13800 GCA_029593785.1 Cabassous unicinctus | reverse complement strand
GAAAGGAAGAAATAAAAGTCTTTATTGCAGAAACAACTTTTTTGTATATAGAAAATCCAAAAGTGAATCTGTAGATAAATTATTAGAGTTAGTAAGTGAATTAGGGAAGTTGCGGGATACAAAGCCAAAATATAAAAATAAACAGAAAATGAAATTTTCTATATTCCAGAATAAACAGAAAATGAAATTAAGAAGACCATATCATGTACAATAGCATTAAAAGCATAGAATACCTAGGAATAAATCTAATGAGATATGTACAAGGCTTCTACACAAAAACCTATAAATCATTATTGAGAGGAAATAAGAACTAGACAAGTAAATATAAATATCATGCTCATGGATTAGAAGATTCAATATAAAAAATATGTAATTCCTCCCCAAACTGATCTATAAACTTGATGCAATCCCACTAAAGATCCCAGCAAGTCTTTCATGTGTGTGGGAACTTGACAAGCTGACTCTGAAATGAATATGGAAATGCAAAAGGCCAAGTATAGCCAAAAAAATTTTGAAGAAGAACAAAATAGGAGGCCATATTCTATTGTATATCAAGACCTATTATAAAACTACAGTAATTAAGACAGTGAGGTATTGGTCCAAGGATAGAAAAGAGGTGAAAGGAACAGAACAGAGGGTCCAAAAACAGACTCCTGCATATATGGACATGTGATTTAGGAAAACGGGGCCCTGCAGAGCAGTGGGAAAGGGATGGATTTTTTAATAAATGATGCTGTATCCATATAAAATCTATCTCAAAAAAGAAGAAGAATATAGATCCTTCTCTCTTTCTGTACTTAAAAATCAATTCCAGGCAGATTAGAGATCTAAATGTGAAAGGTCAAACAAGAAAATTTCTAGAAAGTAATACATAAGAATATTTTCATGACTTTGGAGTAGAGGGTTAGATTTCTTAAACAAGACACAAAAAGCACCAATCATAAAGGAACGGATAGATGAAATTGAACTACATTGAAATACAAAAGACTATTAGAATATAAAGGCAGGCTGCAAGAGAAGACATATACAATGCATTATAACTGACAAGGGGCTTGTTTAGTCTAGAATGTATATGGAACTTTTCAAATAAATAAGGAAGAAACAGACGTCCCAATGGAAAAATGGCAAGAAATTTGAATGAGCACTTTGCAAAATAGGATATCTAAATGTCCAATAAATGTATGAAAAGAAGCTCAACATTCTTTGTGATCAGGGAATTGCAAATTAAAACTACAAGAGCTCTCTCTATATGACCACCAGTATGGTTACAATGAGGAATTTGTGATTGGTAATACCAAGTGTTGGCAAGGAGGTGATGGAACTAGAACTCTAATACATTGCAAGTGGGAGTGTAAATTGGTGAAACCACTTTTGAAACTATTTGAGCGGATGCATACCCTATGACCCAGCCATTCCCCTCTTATGTATCTAACCCCATAGAAATGCATTCACAGGACACCAGAAGTTATGTATAAGAATGTTCTTAGGAGCTTTATATGGTAGCTCCAAACTGGAAACAACCCAAGTGGATAATTAAATTATTCAAGATGGATAAATAAATTACGGTATACTCATTCAACAGAATACTATTCAGCAATGAGAATTAAAAATAACCATACCCAATAATGGATGAAACCCATGAACGTAATACCGAGAGAAGAAGCTAAACACAAAATCAGTGTATGGTTTCATTTCTGTGATGTTCGAAACAGGTAAAACTAATATCTGGTGTTAGCCATCAGGATGGTGGTCACCTTTGGGGAGGAGGAAGACTGGTAACTGGGAAGGGCCTTGAGAAAGCTTTTGAGGGACTGGTCAGGTTTTAGTTCTTTGGCCTTGTGTTGGTCACACGGTACGTCCATTTTCTAAATGTAGCTTTTAGAGAGAAAGAACAGAGAGGAAGTGGACTGGAGAGAGACAACTCTTTCTAGAAAGCTTGTTGTAAGGGGGATCATGAGTAGGGGAGTGGGTCAAAAGTGTCCCTTCCCACCCTTTTTTAGGACGGGAATAATTAGGACATGTTTGTATGCTGATGAGACTAATCCAATGGAGAGGGGTGAATTGATGATACTGGAAGGAGAGGAAAGACCTGCTGGCTGATGATGAGGAGTGACAAGTGGGAGTGGAATCTCGTGCCTGTGGAGGGAGGGCCCAGATAGGAGCCCAGACAGCCCACCCTTGGCCTCAGGGCCAGGCAGGGCGGGATGCGTGGAGGGGCTCTCGCCCAAGCTCCCTCCACTACGAGGCTCCTCTCTTCTGGTTGCTCAGGCCTCCTCCAGTGCGGTGCCCCCAGCACACTCGGGCATTCCCAGTCTAGGTTCTTTGCTTCCTGAATGACAGAGACTGGAAGGCCGGAGCTAGGGGTCAGTCCTGTGTACCTTGGCAGGGGCCCTGGAGGAGTGCAGGGCAGGCGGGAGGTGCAGGCCCCGCCTGAGATAGGCTGGGGGCCTTTCTGTGGATTTTCTGTGGATATGGGCCACCAGGAGCTCCTGTCCTGGTTGCTGGTTCTGGGCAAATCAGAGCAAGGCTCTTGGCTCCCTGCCTTCTGCCCTCTGTCCTTTGCCCCTTCCCTGACCCGTTTTTGGGGCAGTGGCTACTCAGCCACTCTCATAGGACCCCAGATTTCTCCCTGTGAGCAGGGGGAGGGGACTTCGGCTTTAGGAAGGGCAGGAAGCCAGCTTAAAAAAGCACATTTCTTGGCAGGCTAAAAACGTTGTTTTTTTTTTTAAGTGTAAAGATTTAACCTTTGCTGGGAAATGGTTGCAGTATTTTCTTTAAATGAAATGAGACCATTGTGATTCAAACTTTGGAAAATACACAACATCCTGGAGCTGTCTCCAGGGCCCGGCGCAGGGCTCTGGACTCTGGCCTTTCCTCTCGATGGTCCCTCCTCACACTGCTCAAGCGGGCAGAGGGTGGCGCAGTCACCGGAAAGGCTCAGCCCTGTCCCAGCAGGCAACCTCGGGCAGAGGGGCTTCTTTGGCCTGCACCAGCTTCTGCTCGGGGTCGGCTCCGTTGTATGTGGGCCAAGTGCAAAATGGAAATGCGGGGGCCCTGATCCAAAAATAAAGAATTTTAAGAGGGTGGCAGCGGCACATTAAACCGAGCGAGGGGCCCCGTGCTCCTGCCCAGGCCGCGTGTCCAGGAAGCTGATCCTGCCGCCACTTGGTCTGGTAGGTAATATACTCTCATTCTGCAGACTGGGCTTGAGTTTTTGGCTTCTCTCTAACATGACACCTCCTGGGCCAGACACAGACTCAGAAGATACAGTGCAGGGCGCAGGGCTGTCTTCTGGGGTCCCACCCCCATCCCCGGTGCCCACATACCACACGTGGCAGCAATTTCCCAACCGGGCCCTGCAGTCAGATTTGTTCCCTGTCATATTTCATAGACAGTGATCCCCAGTCGTGAAAATCTGTGTTTAATCTGTACTTGCTGGAACCCGAGGGGGCTTGGGGTAATCAGGGAACACAGAACAGCTGTGTTGAGCACTCCGTTACTTGACGCTCCTTGAGCTGTTTACAAGCCTTCTCACAGGATCTGCTGTAAATAGGAAAGTACAAACACATGATGATTTTGCAGCAAATTGAAACCATCCACTGCTTTCCCCAAACTTAACACGTAGAGTTTTTTTTTTGCAGCATTGATTAACTTTCATGATACTTGCAGACGTACAGCTAGGCCTAAGCATTTGGGCTTCCCAGGGAGGCCCACCCTGAGGAGAGTTCCCAGTGTCAGCCTGACCTCAAAGCCTAAGCCCAATACAGTGGCCACTAGCCTCTCATGGCTCTTGATCCCATGAAATGTGGCTGGTCTCATTGAGATGTGCTGTAGATGTAAAATAAACACCAGGGTTTGAAGACTTAGTACAAAAAAAAGAATGTAAAATATTTTGTTAATTTTTTACATTGATTATATGTTGAAATAATATTTCTTATATAATGGATTAAATAAGATGTATTATTAAAATTAGTTTCACACGTTTCTTTTTACTTTTTAATGTAGCTACTAGAAAATTTTAAATCATATATGCAGCTCGTATTTGTGGCTTGCATCATCTTTCTATTGGATAGTGCTTATCTAAAGCCTCTGCTTGTGGTATTTCCATGTCCATGCCTATGTGGATATGTGGATTTTACACACACACACACACACACACACACACACACACACAGGCACACACCAGCCCCGAGTGACTGACAGATCCTTGGGAGGAAAGAGCAGCCTAAGCCAGGACATAATGGCAAAGGTTGGGTTCCAAGGTGTTCTACTGGGGTGCCAAGCTGGAGGGGGCTGGGATTGAGGTTGGGGAGTCAGAAGGCACCTGCAGGATACAATCCTGCTCTCAGTTCTTCGAACTTTAAGCATCCCCTCACTGGGTGGCATCAAGCCAGTGGGCAAGGCTGAAGGAACAGGCTGGGCTCTCATTCCCAGTCCTAAATTGGGGCCACGTAGCCAGATCTGGGGGGTTGGATCCCTTTTCTCCTTGCAATCTTGCCCCTATAAGGCTACTGAATTAGGGTAATACTTGTTTATAAAATAAATAAATCCCGAATTTTCAGTGGCTGACACAATAGACTTTAATTCTCACTCACGTAATAGTCCAATGTGTGTGTCCCTGGCCAGCAGGGGCCGCTCATGTGGTGTTTGTGGGACCCAGGTTCCTCACATCCAGCGGCTCTGCTCTCCCTTATGGCCTCAGAGTCCTCAGAGAAGGCACAACCTTTTAAACTGCCTTGGCCTGGATGTAACATGGACCACTTACGCTCACCATCCCTAGGTGAGAACTAGCCACATGGCCCCACCTGGATGTAAGGCACGGCTGGGAAGTTTAACCTTTGGCCAGGCAGCAGCTTCCAGTGATGACTCTCTACAATGGAAGGGAGAACATTCATATTTGGTGGCCATCTCTGCCAGCTCCCACCCTATAGGGAAAGCTGGCCCAGCAGCCAGGACTTCTTCCCCTCCCTCTACTGCTTTCCAGTCACGGTACCCAGGCCAGCCTCTGAGAGGGCTTCTGAAGAGGAATGGAGGACAACACAAGGGCATTCCCTAGGGAATGACACAGGCGGACACCCAAAGAGCGCACACACTGTGGTCTCAGCACTTAGGGCAGCCCCAGGTGGTTCCAAAGGCCTCCTCCCCCTCAAAGCACTTCCAGGCACGGGCCCTCTGGAGACACATGCCTCAGTGAGCCAAGCCGGGCCTGCAGTTTGGGTCTGAGGAGGACGAGGTCCTATGGACACAGCCCCTCAAAGGCTTCCTGTTCTGGCCTAAGGCAGCTCAGAGGGATCTTAGACGGATCTCCTGGGATCTTCTGGGCCGCTCTACCTGTGTCCTAGTTACTGTGCTGGCAAAACCCCAAGTCCCATTGGTCAGGACTGGATCAAAGAGGAGAGATGTGTGTGGGGTTGAGGGAAGGTCATAACTTACTATCTGACTCAGGCCTTGAACCTTCAATCAGTGCTTCTTATTTGCCCACTGACCAATGGGGAGCTTACAAAGACTAAAAAGGCTGACTGGGCCTCAAGTTGCTTGTGATTTCATGGACAAGACCAGACATCAGTGACTCCTGTCTAGTGCAGAGTATGTGTTGAGCCCCTTAAAGAAGGGTAAACTGTGAATGCCAGAAGAGGTCACAGAAGGGAGTGAGTTCTGCCATTTGGGGCAATCAGGGAAGAATTCCTGGAGGATGAGGCCTGCAGGCTGGGGCTTGAAGGATGGGGAGGGAAGAAGCTCCTTGATTTCCAACAGTGCTCCAACCTGTGTGGTGCTTTATTATCTCCAAAGCCAGCAAGGCAGGCAAGGCAGGGAGGAAGGCAAGGCCAGTCACTTCCATGGAACCGTGGAGGAAGCAGATGCCCAGCGAGGTTGAGCTCCTTGCCCAAGATAGTGCAGGAGTTTGTGGGTGAGAATGCAGACTCCAGCCTCCCGGCTCTGGGCTCTCTGTATAAGCTTGGTAAGCACGTTTCTCTCGCAAGGGTGGTCAGGGCTAGGTCCCCAGGTGGGCATGGGAGATGGCCCATTCAGGGAGCAGGTCCTCCCCAGCAGCTTCTCAGGGCTGGGTGCTCAGCCTCCCCTGCAAAACATGTGTTTCCTGTTTTCCTTCCCCCTCTGGCTGAAGACAGAGAACTGGGCTTTCCTGAGCGGAAGAGCCTCAAAGACCTGGCCCAGGACCAGCTAGTTCTGGCCAATCTGCCTGTTCACGGCTCTTTTCACTCGGGGTGACAAACCCCCTCACCTACCCATCCAAGGACATTTGTAGCCATTGTCCCCTTTCTCCCCAAACTCCTGAGATCTGGGCCTGGAATCCAGGGCCTTGACTCCCACCTTGGGGTTCTTTGAAGTTAGGCTCCTTGGCAAAACCTGGGCTTTTATGCTGCTCTGGAACCTAGAAGTTAGGAATGGGTGGCAGGCCTCTGGGCCCTGTGGCCTGGGAAACGCAAGGCAGGACTTTGACCAATCCTGCCGCCATTGGAGGGTCACAGCCCTCACAGCCAGCCGCCACCGCTGCATCCCGTTTGTCCTGGGCTGGAGGCTGGGGCCAGCTGTCTCCCCCCACCAGCTCTGTAGTGTGTAGCATGACCTACAGAGCCTTTGGACTTGGGTGAACCTCTCTCCCCACCGTCCAGTCCAGGCCTTTCCCTGCTTCTTGGATGGATGAGGGGTGTGAGAGCCTCCCAGGTCTGTGGACCCCGGCGCTGCTGTGAGCATTAAAGAAGGGAGTAGCTGGAGCTCCCTGCCTCGACGCCCACCAGAGAGTGGGATATGGGAGGGAACAACCTTCTCCATTTCCTCACCTCCCTTACCCTACCCACCCCAACAAAGAGGGATTCTCCCCTGCTCTGTGTTTTGGAATTGCTCTTTGTGTGTGTGTCAGGGGAGGGGCCGTGTATGAAAGGCCTTTGTGGTTGGCCAACGTGTGCCTGTGTGTGTGGGTCAGTGTGGGTGCAGAGTGGGAACTGGTCATCGGGACTGTGAGAGGTGAGACTCAGGCCCTGCCTTGGCCTGGGGCCCAGAGCCTGAGCCAACCACTTCCCAGAACCCTGCCTTGGGCTTTGAAATCCTCCTTCCTTGGGCTCCAGGGCACCAGGTTTATTACGTACAGGTTTATCTGGGGCTAATTTAACTTGTTAAGATAATTGTGCCAGAGGCCACAGCAGGGAGGCCCTCGCCTTAGTAATTACCTTCTCCTTGTCCTTTTCATGTCTGCAGTCCCATTGGCAGAGCTTTGCTGGGCCTTCACTTGTGCCACTCCTTTCAAGGTCTGGGGAGGGGCCCCGGCTATGCTTTCACAGGATCTTATGTTTTTATAAAATTTGCAAAAGTAAGTTATTTCAACCGCAGTCATTTAAGGCTGCTGTTTCTTTTCACCCGGACTTCCCGTCGTCACATTTTCCCTCCTGTCAAGTGGTATTATTGGAATAATACTGCAGGCCTTTTTGGGATCCAGCTGAGGGAAACTTGAGCTGGGCACACGTTTGGTGCCGGCAAATGGGATATGTTTATGTGGGATGTAATCTACATATATAGAATTTCATTAACGTGGCTCGTGGTCATTTATTTGAATTGTGACAGTTATTGGGGGAGGAATGGTTTCTAGGAATATTCCTACGGCCCCAGTGGTGACTCACGTGGTGTGATGTGGTGTCAAAACGTGCTACGGCTCCCAGGACAGGGCACGCGCGCACAGTGGGGGAGACGAAGCTTTGAAACGTGTGGGGTCAGAAGCTGGCCTGGAGAGTTCTCCTAGATCTTACAGCTCATATATGAACTCCCTAGTGTTACCCCTAGCTGACCACAGTCCTAAAAATTTTAAAGACATTTTTTGTGAAGCTGAAATAAACTTTTCCAAACTCCCAATAACAAAATGCAAATTTGGATCAACCACATTAGAACTATGGAAAGACTGTTCTATTCTCTCTACAGAAACGATTACAAAACCATTGATACGTGATGAGGCAATCAAAGAGGATGTGCAGCCAAAAAAATGTAGTTGTAAAGTATGTCAGGGCGTTAACTTAGTAAAATATTACTTTTTCAGAATTTTGTGGTATTTTCAGCTTTTAAAAATTTATGAGTTGTTATGGCTTCTGGAAAAGAATGAGAACCACTGTAAAGAAATAAATATTCACTTTTTTTTTTAGGAGGCACCAGGAATTGAACCCAGGACCTCGTATATGGGAAGCAGACATTCAACCACTGAGCTACACCCACTCCCCTAAAAATTCACTTTTAACCCTAATTTTGTATTTGTCATTTTGTGTTCTGTTTCTTAAAGAGGGCCCCACAAAAGCTAGAGTCATTGTAGGTGTTGCTGACATGTCCACGGGGATGGGACCAGGGAGAGGAAATGGCCTTGAAATTTACCAGGGGTGCCCTGGGTCAGGGAGGCAGGGCTGGGGAGAAGCCCAGAGGACATGGCCACCGTCCATGCACTGCCCGGGACCTCCAAGAGGACTGGGGGGACCTGCTGGGGTAGCTGGGCTCCTTGGCAAGGCCCCTCGGGCTGCCAGATCTCTTCAAGTGGAACTCGCTGAAAGCAGAGGATAGAGGATTTGACAGCCTAAAGGCCCTAACCCTGCTCCATGTGCGCATCTGGGGGCGGGGCATGGAGGGCCAGAGAGGCATCCTTATCACATTGTCATCAAGTATCTGTTTCCAGCGTCAGTCTCCCCTGCCAGACCGTAAGTACCGCCAGGACAGGGATGTTGTTTGGCTTGCTCTCCACTGTATCTCCAGAACCTAGCACAGTGCCTGGCACAGAGTTGTGCTCAATACCGCTTTGGAAGGAATTGAAGAACTAAATGTACGAATGAATGAGGGCCAATGGAGGGAGCCAAGCAGGGCTGCCAGGCCCCTCTCTCCTGAGTCATGAGCCCAGGAAGCACCTTTGCAGACTTGACAGAGTGTGTGTGTGTGTGTCCGTGTGTCCACAGGTACAGCCTTCTTAGGGATGTCCGTGCGGAGGTTGCCTGGGAGGCCTCAGGGGGTGTTGCCGTTGAGGGGTGGTGAAGCTTAGAAAGGAGGAGGAGGTCAGGTGATGGGGCACTAGCAGCTCCTGAACCCACACCAGGGAAACCCCTTGAGCCGAGGGCCTCAGTGATCAGGTTGGAGCTTATGAGCTGAGTTTTGAAGCCAGGACATGTCTCACTTATGGGAATTCTAAGCCAGAGAGTCCCCTAATATGTTGGGTTACTCTCCACGGGGGCACCTTGGGCATCCCCTCATCCCACCATGTTAATGCGTGTGAGTGTGTGAGGGGGGGAACTGGGCTCTGAGCCCTTTCACCCTCTTGGTTCAGGGAAGCCCCCTCTGCTGGTTCTCTCAACAGAGGGGCCTGACAGGAAACTGTGGATCCAGGACAAGTCATTGGGAAGCCAGTTTTTATTAGTCTCTCTCTGTGTGTGCATTAAAGTATCACATACCAATTCTCTTTTTTTTAATGTGTAATACTGTTAGTTCATATTTTGAAAAATCTAAAATCAAGAGAAATTTATGTCTTGAAACCACCAAGAGAGTTATATGCTGCATTACAGTTTCAAATACAACAAAGGAACACTCATTTAGAAAGCATTTTTGTACATTTCCATACTTCCCAAGAGGGGAAAGAAACCCATAATCAACACAGCAAAGCTTCTCCTGTAGCACTAAGACTAGTTCAAAGCTCTTCTGATCAGGGACAAATGAGAAACCTACACAACTAACAACATGAGGTCCCCATCTATATCTAAGGAGAGTCAAGAATGCTTTTTTTTTAACAAAAAGGAAGGCGTACTATCAATAAAAAGTATCAGAGTCTCTGCTCACCCACCCTCCAAAAAAAAAGTTCAAAAAGATTTTCTTTAAGTTATTGAACAAGAGAGAACTTTTTCCCCCTTACAATGATGGTATCAAGAGAAGATACTAGGTGTTAGTTTCTCTCTCTTTCCTTGCAGTTCCCCTGAATGGTATAGAGTCAGAAAGCAGTGAAGATTTGTACATAAAAGATGCTTAACAATGACACCTTCAAGTTTTAGGGTTGTGCTAAAAAATAAAATAATAGTAAATTAAAAACTTTCATGGTTAATTACATCTTCCTTATTTTAATGTAGTATTTATCTTGCTATCTTTTGAACATTAATTTTTTTTTTATTATTAGCAGGTACCGGGGATTGAACCCAGGACCTTTTACATGGGAAGCAGGTGCTCAACCACTAAGCTATATCCACTCCCTAGTGAGAGTTGGCTTTTTCTTTTTTCTTTTCTTTTCTTTTCTTTTTTCTTTTCTTCTCTTCTCTTTTTTCTTTTCTCTTTTCTTTTCTTTTTTTAAAAAGACATAGATTAAATAAATGTCACATAAAAAGTGTAAGGGATTCCCATATGCCCCACTCCCTACCCCTCCCACACTTTCCCACATTAACAGCATCCTTCATTAGTGTGGTACATTTGTTACAATTGATGAACATGTTGGAGCATTGCCACTGAGTGTGGATTATAGTTTACATTATAGTTTACACTCCCACACATTTTTGTAAGTTATGACAAGATGTATAATGGCCTGTATCCGTCACTGCAACATCATTCAGGATGGTTTTTTTGTTTCTTTTTGGAGGTACTGGGGATCCAACCCGGGACCTCGTACATGGGAAGCAGGCGCTCAACCACTTGAGCTACATCTGCTCCCTTGAACATTAACTTATTTTGATAATCTTTATCTCCTAATGATTTGTTCTGATATATGTTGTATTTCTATATTTTATAAATTTTTTTACTTAATGTTCTATAACATGTTCATTAATTTTTGAAAGCGAAATGAATTAAAGGTTTAGTTTCACTGATTTAAAACATCATAATACTTTTGAACATTTAAAACAAAATACTTGGATTAACTCTGTGGTTTGGTGTTACACGAAACTAAGCACAGCCTGCATAGTGACTGCCATGTGCAAACTAACCCCTCATTACACAGAGGACAATGCTGCCTCCCAGAGAAGTTAGGGAGGCTTTCCCTAAGGGGCAAGGCTGCCCAGGGAGTGGCAGAGGGTGGCCTGGGAGCCCAGTTCTTCCTCTGCCAAGTCTAGAGCGTGTGTCCCTACACCACACTGCTCCTGCCTCCTCTGGCTGAGGAGCACCAGCAAAGCGCCTCCCCGTCTGTCCCCCAGGTCACATCCCTGTTGCAACCCCAGCCCTGATGCGAGGCCTTGAGGTTGGCTGCCACTGCTCTTAGTGCTGATGAGATGACAGGATGCAGCTCCCACTCTCTCTTGCCCTTCGGATCCCCAGGAACCCAAAGGACCACATCCGGGTTGGGTGGGGGATGCTGGGGCCCAAGAGGAGGGAGAGATGGGAGTCAAGAGCTAGTAAATCAGAGCGGCAGGACCGCTGCCTTCCAGGAGAGGCTCGGCTGCTGGCTGGGTGGTCTCTGCTGCCTGCCTGCCTGCACGTCCTGGGCTGCGCTGCGTGGCATGCGCCGTGGCTGCTGCATTCTCACCACCAGGCTGCGTGTTGCAGGGAGCGGAGGCCATCGCTCGCTGCTCGCCAGGGTCCCCGGGTGATCTCGTGAGCCACGTGGGGGCACTTTCCCAGAGGTGCCCCAGGCCTGGTCCTGGTGACCCTGCTCTGTGCCCCATGACTTCCCCCGGGTCTAAGTCCCACTCACAGACATCTCCGCCCTCAACTCCCACTTGGCAAGCAGCGGGCCCGGTTCCTGGGCAGGCCCAGCGGCTGGCTGTCCTGCTAATTAATGACTGCTGATTGGCCCAAGAGGTGCACTACTTATACCCAGGCGAGATCAAAGCCAGGCCCAATAATCTGCTAAATGAGTTGTCAGATTAGGGCATTCTTCTGGGGCATTAGAAAGATTTTTCTCTCTCAGTAAAGGCCTGTCAGTACATATGACCCTGTCACCCTTCTTGAGCTGAGCCAGCGGGCAGCTCTGCAACCCTCTGTTCCTCTTGCCTTAAAAGTGGCCATTTATTGGGGCAGCCTCACCCTAGAGGCCCAGAATCGAAGCCTGGGAAGGTCACAGAGTGGGGAGGGGTCCCTCCAGAAAAGGCATGTTTGGGCAGGGTCACCTCTACCTCTTCATTCTTGGGGTTGCTGGGTGATTAGGGGAAGCTCTAGACCTCCCCGGATCTCTGTGCTTTCAGTCATATTATGGACATACTGCCTCAGTTTACCTCCAGAAGCCTGGGAATCGAGTTTTATGTCAATAAAACCCTCTCCTCTCAGGAGCTAACCCCAGACTGACTATCATTTCAAACTGAGAGCCCCAACACACCCTTCCTCACCCTAGGGTGGGAAACCCAAGCATTAGTGCTTATAGCAGGTCAAATGCAGTGGGTCACGCACTGAGTTAAGTGACAAAATGCTTATTTTATTTACACCGTCTGAAAACATTATATGCTAGGTATATATTAACATGAGGAAAGTGAGGCTCAGGATCTTGTCCAGCCACCCAGCTTAAATCAGCTGCAGCTCCAGGGAGGGGTCCCGATTGGCTGAAGTCAATCAGCATGTCCATCCACCTGGCCATAGTGATTGGATTAGAGATGGGTACTTGGCCTGCCTTTGGGCAACGAGAGAGCATGAATCACAGTACTTGTGAGGGAGGCACTGAGAAAGGAAGCTTCTTGCTCCCTGGAGGGTTGGCGTGAGCCAGGGAGGTCTGCAATTGTGGAAGCCATTTTTACTCTCACCAGCACAGGAGTGGTTAGGAGGGGGCGTAAAATGGGACTAGGCAGAGCCAACACTGTGGGTCTTTGGGACCATAGTTTGAGCTATTGGATCAAGCTAAACTAAAGGAAAGAATATGTTGTTTTTGTTGTTTACGCTAGTTTGAGTTGGGCTTTCCGGAACTAGTAACTGAATGGCTAGTACACAAAGCAGAGACTTCAGCCCCTGTCCAGTGTACATCAAGAAGCAACGCTGGGGCCAGCCCACCTGGGAAGCCAGGAGGCTGTTGAAAGCAGGCACATCAGTCAGCCACTCACTGTGGTTGCCACTTGCCCTGCTGGCCACAGTCCCAGCTGCCACCCCCGAGCCCAGCCTGGCTACGGCCTCACCTGTCACCTCTGCTTCTCAAGGCCCTCTTCACCTAATCATCTCCCACCATCTGCCATCCTGACTGGCCTAGTTTGGATGCCCTGACCCAGCCCTTGCCTGGCCTTGTTGGTTGGTTAGGATTAGGTTTGACCTCAAGAAACAGACACCCAATTGATAGCGGTTTAAACAAGATAAAGGCTATTTCTTTCCCATATAACAATTATGGAAATAGGGAGTCCATGGCTTGAATGGCAACTTGGCTCCACAAAGGTATTTAATTATACTTTTGCCAGAAATTTCTCTATTTTATCACTCTTTTCAAAGAATCAGGTTTTGGTTCTGGTGATGCTTGCTATGCCTGTTTACCATTTCATTAATCCCTGTACTCATTTTATTATTTCTTTCCTTCTATTTTATTTGGGCTTATTTTCTTGTTTCTCTTTCTCCTAATTTCTTGAACTGGACAATTAGCTAAGTTCTAACCTTCACTTCTTTTCTTTTATAAGCTATAAACGAAGACTACTAGTTTCCCTCTAATACCCGTGTAACTGCAATTATTTTAATTATTGTTCATTCCTAAATATTTTCTGATTTCCATTATTATTACTTCTTTAACACTTAAGTTATTTAGGAGTGTATATATGAATTGACAAAATAATGTTTTTTTAGATGTGGATTTTGTTTACTATATTTTAAGAAACCCTCTCTCTTTTTTTTTTCTTTCCTTAAGAGAAGATACAGGCTTAGGTAATACCCTCCCTTTTTAAAGTAAAT
>JAQZBX010080657.1:0-13789 GCA_029593785.1 Cabassous unicinctus | reverse complement strand
ATTGGATTAGGAAATGCCTGTTCTTGCGCCAACATCCTGTGAGTGAGGCGCCTAGGAAACACGGGCCTCTCCTGAGCCCCCTGTATGTGCCTGGCACAGGGCTGAGCTCCAGGGAACTGAAAACTGAGCTCTGTCCCTCCAGGGGACAGAACCTGGGCCAGCCCCATGCTGGGACCACACGAAGCACAGGAAAGCAAGCCAGGGACTAGCTTTCCTCCTGCGGGAGGCCAGCTGGAGCCACGCAGGAGCTTTGCAGGCCCCCAGGGCTGCGGTGTGGGGTGGGGTCTGGCAGGTACGTTCAGGTACAGTCATGAGTAGAAGACACGAGTGGGGGGCACCCTGCACTCCCAGCGGTCGCTGCTGGCCGGCCCTGGGGCCTGTGCCCTTGGGCACCAGGCAGCCTCAGTGGGTGCTTTCGCCCTCCTGGCAGCTTCAGCAGCCACTGCACCCATGCCTCGGTGGTGGCATTGGGCGGAGGCCAGCGCCAGGCAGGGGTTCAATCCTGAAGGGACCTGGGGGGATGTTCAGTGGCTGGACAAGCACGGAAAGCAAGCTCTCTACCCCACCCTGCTCTCTTCCTGCCTCCTTTCATTTTGAAATCATTTTTTACTTACAGAAGAGTCGCAAAGACAGTGCAGGAAGTTCCCGCACCCCGTGTGCCCGGCTTCCCCTGACATGGCCATCATCCCTAGCCAGGTGCAGTGCCCCAAGCTAAGAAGGGACACTGGGACAAGGCTTTTGAGGGAGCCACAGGCTTTGTTCCGAGGCCACCATGCCTCTGAAAGATAACAAATAACAAACAGTTCCAAGCCACTCTCTGCCCGGGAGCCCACGTTTATTTAGCCACCCTGTCTCTGTGGTCTCCTCCCGCCTGGGACAGTTCCTCACCTCTCCTTGCCACTCAGGACCTGACATATTTGAAGAGCACCAACCAGTTATTTGGTAGATTTAGCTCGGTGTGGGTGGGTCCGAAGCCCACTCTTTTTAATATATATATATAATTCACATACCCTTTCAAAGTGCACAGTTTCATATACTAAAATCCACAAAGGTGTGTAACCATCACCACTACCTAATTCCAGAGCATTTTCATCACCTCTAAAAGAAGCCCGTGCCCGCATCTCCCCGTCTCACTTCCACGTCTCTCTCACTCTCTCCTGCCTCCTTTGTCCATCTCTATGTCTCCATGTCTAGTTTTCTTTCGGTTTCTGATTGTGTCACTGCCTCTGAATTACTGTTTCTCCATCTCTCTCTCTCTCTCTGCTTCTATTTCTGCAGCTCTCGCTGCCCTTCTCTCGCCCTCTCTCCGTCCATCTGAGTCTCTCTCCATTTTCCCCCTTCTCATTCCGTTTCACTGTGTGTGTGTGTGGCCTTCTTTCTAAGGGGGACACAGGTAAAACGAAAGAGAACAAATAACAAACAGTTCCAAGCCATTCTCTGCACTAAGGGGACAGGGTGGGGCAGAGAGTGCTGAGGGACCCCAGGTCGGACGAGGGGCCCCAGGTCAGATAGGGCAGTCACCAAGGTGTGTCTGAGCAGGGCGCGTTGAGCTGTGACCTGCGGCAGCCAGCTCTGGAGAAGCTGCCAGGAGACATCTATGAAGGGGGCAGCAAGAGCAAAGGCCCTGAGGCAGAAAAGAAGCTGAGAGGGCGAACAGGGTAGAACCAGGAAAGTTAGATGGGGAGGGCATCCTGTGAGCCAGGGACCTCTGAATGCTTCCCAGGCAGAACTTGCTTGTGGTGAAAAGTCACAGCGGAACTTCAGAGAACTGTCCAGCAGCCTCACTTGGGCTAGTCTATGTGCTCAGATCTGGGGACTCCATCCCTCTTAGAAGGAGCCTTCTGGGCAAAAGCACGACCCAGGCCACAAAGGCAGACATTTGTGTCCTGATTTATTCCATCATTTACTCCAGAAACATTTATTGAGCACCTGCTGCATGCCAGGCAGTAAGCAGGGAACCAGAACCAAAAATGGGCATGGGCAGTGCCCAGCCTCATGAGGCTCACAGTCTTGAAAGAAAATCGGTCGCCTGCTCACCCCAACCTTGCAAAGGAGAAGAGGTCAAGTTCAGATGGTCATTGTCATCCAACAAGCAGCTCTGGGGCGCCCACGGCACACTGGGCATGCACAGAGGGCCTGCAATGACACAGCCAGTGTCCACAGTTTTTAGAGCCAGAATGGCAAGGTTCACACCCCGGCCCTGCTGTGTATTATCTGAGTGGCCTTGGGCACGTGACTGACTCTCGCTGGGCCTCAATTTCCTCATCTATAAGGATGGGCTGCTGTAAGAACTAAAGGAGAGAATGGCTGTGAAATCCTGAGGCCTCCTGCCACGCAGAGACCCTCCTCAGTGGGTGCTGAGTTTGCTAACCTTGCCATTGTTGTTCTGCTGGGGGGTGGGCTGCTGAGTCAGGAGGACCCCCCAGCAGGCTGGGGCCAGGGCATCCTTCCCGGCCAGTCCTGCCTGTGTCCTTAAGTCATCGAGGGGAGCACCGGGCTGGTTGGGCCCAGTGCCCGGCAGCCTGTCCTCATTTGTTATGCAAACGGGCGGGCAGTGGCTGCTGGCCAGGCCATACTTTCCCCAGCCAGCACCCCAGGAGCTTTTGTTTTGAGCAGAGCCTGGGGAGGGAGGGAGAGGGTGTCTCCCCAGCCAGCCCTGAGGGACCATTTGGGAAGGGGGTAGTAGGGATAAGCCGGGACCCCAAGGCCAGGGAGACACATTCCAAGTGGCCGACGGGGAGGGCTGGAGCTGGGTCCACCACCCGCCCAGCCAGTGGAATGAGTGGAAAAGCGTTAGATGGCAGAGGCCTCGGTCCTGCGGGGCCCCGGGACTGTCTCTCTGGGCTCTCTCCCTGGGATCCGGAAGAAGCCAGGGCCACAGCGTGTCACACTCATCGCTTCCTGGGTAAGCCCCAGGAGGTCTCCAGTCCCCTCCTGGATTCCCAGCCCAGCCGCAGCCAGGCAGGCCTCCTCTCCCTTCTTTCCCTGGCTCTTTGCCCCGGAGCTTTTTCACAAGCTGTTCCTTCAGGCTGGAATGCATTTCCCTTAGCCAACAGAGTGTTTCTTTAGGTCTCAGCTCAAATGGGGTTAGAGCAGGCAGTCAGGTTTCCCGTAAAGCTGGTGAAGCTTTAGCGCCCCTCTCCTTCCAAGGCCCTGGCCCGAATTCTGCACTTACACTGTGTCTTCTTTTCCTTAAAGACAGTGACCAAAATGTATGAACGTCAAGAGCTGCAAAACCTGGGTTTGCCTGGATGGCAGGAAAATGTCCCTTACACCCCCCATCCCTGGCCCTGAAAAGCTGAATTGGCAGGTCCCTGGCTGGGCAACTCCTTCATTCAACAAGAGTTTACTGAGCAGCTTTTACGCGCCAGGTATTTTCCTGTGCCTGGGTATAGAGTGGCAAACGAAGGAGCCACGGTGTTAAGTGCGGCTTAACATCAAGTGGTCAGGAGAGCCCTGGGCGAGGTGGCACCTGTAGGCGGTGGGGGCGAGCCCTGTGACTATCTGGGGGAAGAATGTTCCAGCACAGGGAACAGCCAGCGCGAAGACCCTGAAGCTGGAGCACACCCGGCAGACCGGCCACTTGGCTGTGGCGTTGACCAGTGTAATTAGATCATCATTTGAGCAACGACTATCCCCCCCAGGACCGTGCACGTGGCAGGTTTCCAATAAGTAAATGGAGAAAGATTGAGTGATGAGTAAATGGATGAATCAACTTGTTTGGAGGGAGGTGCTGGGGGCTGGGAAAATTGCCATGGAGCCCCCCACCCTGAGGCTGTTGCTGGAATGGATGCCGTGGGTCTCTCCCACCCCCAGGCGCCCAGCAGCTTCTTTGCCTCTGTTGACACCGAGGGAAGCCTCGGGGTCAGTGGGAGGGAGGGAGGAGGCGCCGGGGTGGGGCAGGGGTGGGCAGCGGGGAGGTGGGGGGTGAGGGGATGGCATGCATCCTGCCCCGCCCTGAGGCAGAGAGGTCAGTGGGGGCTTTTGGGGGCTATAAGCACAAGCAAGGATGGGCCATGGGCCCAGTGAGGCGGCTTGGGCCGGACCTTTGGGAAGGAGGCACCCTTCCCTGCCTTCCCCCCGGGCAGCCCAAAGGCCCAAGCTCTGCAGCATCTGCAGGCATGGAGGGCCCTGGGTGTGGAATCAGCATCGTGGTGACGGGAGCACCAAGCTGCCTTCTCCTGGAGCCTTGGGGGTGGACAGTGAGCAAGAGAGAGTGGAAAGTAGATCAGGGAAGAGCCCAGGCTCATCTTTGAGGATGGCTTGCCCCTGTAGAGACCCCAGAAATAACCATAAAACCATTTCAGGGGGCTGGGGTCTGGCTGGGTCAGTGAATTTGGGAAAAGAATCAAGAAAGTGTGGCTTTGGCTTCACAGTGCTACCCCCTCCTCCAAGGCCCGTGGCAAGTGGAGGGAGCACCGGGAAAGAGAGTGCAGCACAGATGCAATCCCCCAGCAGTGCTCGCCGAGACACGCGGCTGCCCTGCAGTCGCAGCTTTGATGAAGGCCATTCGTTTCTCCTTGCAGCCTCCAGCCCAGGCATCGGGTGAAGAAAGCACGCCCTGTCCACGCGGCGGGATACAATGCTGCTGAGAGCCAGCTGTGAGCAGGCTTGCATGCCTAAGTGGGGGAATCCTCCAGATGCATTCAAGGAAAAAGAGCCAGGTACCTCCACAGCGAAAGGCTGGATTGACACACATGCACAAAGTGAAATGCGCCCCCGCTGGAGGTCTGGAGGCCTGGGGAGGAGAGCTGTGTGTGCAGGGACAAGGGGGAGGACTTTCCCCTGTAAGCCCCTCGGCACTTATTCAATACATAAATAAATCGAAGCTGTAGCCATGTATAAAGATGCCCCCAGGCTAGTGAGTGCCGACTGCAGGAGGCAGCGGACTGGCTGAGAAGGAGGCAGGGGCAGCCCTTCTCCCTTCCCACTAACCCAGCCATCCCGGCCACCTCCCCAGGGACAGACGATGGACAGTGCTGCCTCCTCTTCTCTCAGAAGGGCAGGGCGGGGGTGCCAGGTGGCAACCTCAGGGAAGTGCCAAACACCCAACTGGGAGGCCAGGCAGGAAGTGAAAGCGGAAGTCATGCTGGGGAGAAGCTCTGGCTTAATTACAGCAAATGTGGCAGTTGGTGGGGGAGGGGTTCCATCAGGGACTGGGTGGGGGTCCCAGGAGAAAGATGGCAGGAAGGGGGTGCTCCAAGTCAGGTCCCCGTTCTCCATCCCCAAGAACCTGCTATTCCAAAGCCACCACCCATTTCTCTTTGACAGAGTGGGGTCTGCATTCATCCCCACTGGGGACCCGTCGCCCTCACCAGCCCTCTGACCTCCCTGCAGTTCTTCAACCCGGCCAGGGCATCTGACCTCAGGGTGCTTGCACATGCTGTGAACACCCCCGGGGATGCTCGTCCTTAAGTGGCTTCTTTGCAGTGAGGTCTCCACCGGCCCCTCCTCTCACCCAGATCCTCCGGCGTCTTCTCCATCACTGCACCTGCTCGTTCCCATCACAAGCTATACCTGCATGATGGCTGCCTTGGCTTGTGTCACTGGATGGTGAGCGTCCACGAGGGCAGCGGCCATGCTCACCCTTATCATAACTGCGCTCCCAGGGACTGGCACAGAGCGGAGGCGCAGTTGTTCTTAGCGGGAAGAACGAAAGGAGAATCTTTGGGGCTCAATGCACTATCACTTAGGGAATAGATTCAGTGCTTCTAAGGCTTATCAAAGGGAGAAACAGAATGTAATGGGGGGGTAGTTCAGGGCAAAGAGACAGATGGCCTGCGTGACAGAGGAGCTTGACTTTGTGATGGGCTCGGCTGGGGTTAGAGACCAGTGGGAGGGAGGTACATCTTCTTTCCTGTGGACTTGAATCTGGAGGGTGGGAGCCAGAGACCACCCCACGGAGCCTGAGCATGAAACTAATAGAGGCTGAGAAGTGGAGAGAACTTGAGTACTTATACTATTTCAGCTGCTGGATCCAACCATTCCTGAAGTCAATCTTCAGCTGCATGAACCAATCAAGTACAGAAAGAAGACAAATCAGATGTGAATTGCAAATGTGAATTGCAGTTACAGACCTTAAGATAAGAGATTATGAATTTAAAATACAGAGATTGTCCTGGATTATCTGGGTGGGTGTGATCTAATCACACGAGACCTTAAAAGCTGGAGGCAGAGAGACGCAACAAAGGGGGAAAGTTGGAGAGATTTGAAGTATGAGAGGGACTCCTGTCACCCTGGCTGGGGGAGGCCATGTGGAAAGCATGAGCAGGATTGCAGGCAGTCTCTGGGAGCAAAGACCAGCTCCCAGCTGACAGCCTGCAAGGAGATGGGACCTCAGATCTGCAAGCACAAGGAGCTGACTTCAGCCAACAATCTGGAGGAGACTGGAAATAGAATCTTCCCTGGATTCTCCAGAAGGGAACACAGCTCTGCCTGTACCTTGATTTCAGCCTTGTGAGACCCTTAGCAGAGGACCCAGTTGAGACACACTGTACCTGGAGATCTGACTTACAAAAGTGAAACATAGGAAGCCACTAAGTTTGTGATCATTTGTTATGGCAGCAATAGAAAATAATACCTTGTGTATTAGTCAAGGTTCTCTTGGAAAACAGAATCAACAGGTGATATCTGTAAATAGTATGAGATTTTATGAGTCTCTCACGTGACCATGGGGATGCACAAGTCCAGGTTCTGCAGACAAGCTGCAAACCAGGGGCTCCAATGAAAGTCCAATGAAGGTCCTTGATGAGTTTCCCGGAGATGTTGGCTGTCTAAAGGCAGACCTGGAAAATTCTCTCTGAATGCTGAAATCACTTCCCCTTTTAAGGCATGCAACAGATTGGAAAATGCGTCACTCATTGCTCACAGCATCCTCCCTGACTGATGTAGATGTAATCAGCCATCTATGCAGTAAACTCACTGGTGACTAAAGTCCATAAATGTCCTTGTATTACAATTAGCCCAGTGCTTGCTTAACCAAACAACTGGGCACAATTACCTGGTGAAGTTGACACATTAACCTAACCATCACACCTAGGTTTGATGAAGATAACTGACTGGCTAACATAGGGCTTGCTTCAGGAATGGCTGGATCCAGCAATTTAAACACCATCATCAGGACTCAGTTTCTCTTCTTCCTCTGCCCTGCTACAGCCACAGGCTCCACAGGGTCACTGGATCATCCTCCAGGTCAAAGTCCACAGGAAGAGGGGCACGCCTGTCTCCCAGTCATCCCAGTATAAGCCTCATTTTAGCTCACTGGCTCTGATTGGGCCATGTGCCCATTCCTGAGCCAATCACTGAAGCAGGAGGCATGTGGTATTCCTATTGGCCAGCTCTGGGTCACATGTCCACCCTGAGGAGCCAGGGGTGGGTCCAAAGCCACCTGAGCCCCAGGGACTCAGAGGGGGGAAGGGGTGGTTTCCTGGGGGAAAACCTGGGCACCTTTACTGAGTCCTGCAAATGGCACAGAAGCTCCATTCTCTCTGAGAATTTGCCTTGTTTTACATCTGCAGGGTCACCTGGATGGAGGAGTCCCTGAGTGGCCCCAGCACACTCTGGAGGTGATCAGAACCCCCAGAAAACTCCCAGCCCAGCCAGGTCCTTGGCCAAGCGGAGCCCCCTGCACGTACCAGCAGGGAAGTCTTTTGTTGCTCAGAAGCTTCACTGGGACAGAGAGTAAATAAACCAATATTTATACCCAGCTTCCACCGGGTGCTCCTTGGCTGTCAGGCAAATATGGTCCAAGCTGGCCTCTGCTGCCCTCAGAAGCCAGGGAGGCCTCTGGTGGTCCCAGGAGGTCCAGGCAGAGGAGGGAGCAGGCCACTTTCCCACATTCCCAGGGCACCTTTGCTCTCTGCTGGAAGCCTCCTCTGGGGAAGGGGCCCCAGCCTCACCATTTGCTCATCCCTCTATGGCCAGCGAAGTGGCTCCCCCTTCCTTTCCCAGGCCTGGACTCCTGTGGTCCTTTCCCAGGGCAGCTCCTGGGGGTCCAAGCCCAGGGCCTGCAGCACCCACACCCCAACGTACTCTCTCCCAAAGTTGCACCCCACAGGTGGTTTGGGGTGGCAGATGCTTCCTTAGCCAACTTCTCCTCAACTTGGTAAACCCTTTAAATTAAGTTCTTTAGGTTGGGTGTGTGCAGCAAGCATTGTAAGTGCCCCCACTGAGAGCCAGGCACACCCCTGCCTGTGCCGGGCTCACAGCCCAGGACGGGAGACAGGCATTCACTAAGTAAGCCAGTCAATACCCTGAGAAGTGCAAATCCTGGTGCATGTTTCCAAGGAAGCGAGCGGGGTGCAGGCAGGAAGTAGACTGGGGAGCAGTGCTTTGGGGACATTTGAGTTGAGACCCAACAGCTGAAAAAGGGACGGCTGCATGAGCATTTACAGGAAGGGCCTCCCAGGCAGCGGGAAGAGCAAGTGCAAAGGCCCTGTGGTGGAGAGCAGTTTCAGCAGGGGCCCGGCATTTGCTCACACACTCCTGGCCATCATTCCACCCACAGATATGTATTGAGCCCCGACTGTGTGCCAGTCAGGGTGGTATGGGAGCGAGGGGCCACCCCTACCCTCACGGAGCTTGCTGGCCAGTGAGGCAGACAGACAGGGACCAAAACATCCCTCACGCTTCAGAATCCCCCTATGTGTCTGGGGAGAACCTGAGGGAGAAGCGATGGAAAGGCCATGGGGCTGGTTTCTCTGGCCTTCCCTCCCGCCCCCAACCCCCTTCCATGGTGCTGCCTGTCTCTAAGGTGTGGTTGTGGGGGCCCCGCCTGCCTCCCCGGGGCCACCCTCCCTGAGGCACAGCCTTGCCTGGAGAAGCCAGGCTGGGTTTGCAGCCCTGGGGGGTGCAGGGCCCTGTGGGGCCAGGAGGGGCTGCGTCCTGGCTCTAGCCATGAAAAGCAGGCCTTGAAGACAGGACGGCACCCAGCCAGGCCCTGCTGGCACGCCCTGTCCCCCCAGGGTCAGCACAGAGCCCGCAGCCCAGGCCCTGTTAGGTCAGTGCTGCCCGGGGTGTGGGGGACAGGCACAGCCTGAGGCGGCCGGAGCCCTGCGTGGGATCCGTGATTCCATTTCGTGGCCTGGAAAGATGGCAGCCCTCAGATGAGATGTGGTGAAAGACCTGGGAATGGGGTGTGAGAGAGAGGGAAGAAGAGGCGGATGAGATTCCCCACTTTTTCCAACTGGAATTGTGACAAAGAGGGCAGCGGGGGAGAGGAGGGCCAGGTTCCTGAAGGGCCTCTTCCCCTCACCACCCGCCCTGTCAGCCCTGTCATCACCCCACAGGCCTGTGACCTGGGGCTCTGGGCGGGGCCTGCCTGCGGCTGCACGGCTGGGAAGATCCGACCCCAGAGCTGTGCCTTTGCCAGGCAGGCCCCTGAGGACCTCGCAGGACCCGCCGGCTCAGGGCGAGCGTCAGTGGTCCCCACCCCACCGCCATGGTCAGGCCTGTGCTGTGGGATGGAAACCAGGCCGGTCTCAGGACCTCTGGCCATGCTGGCCACCCTCAGATAAGAAAGAGTCCCCCGGACTCTCCAGCCAAAAGGCAGAGACTGCAGAAGGGATGAAAGAGCATGACCCAGTCGTAGGCTGTCTGCAAAAGACTCGCCTTAAATTCAAATATATAAGTAGGTTGAAAGTGAAAGGATGGAAAAATATATACAGCATGCAAGTAGTAACCAAAGAAAGCTGGAGTGGCTACACTAATATCAGATAAAACAAACTTTAACTCAAAAACTGTTACAAGGGACAAAGACAGTCATTATATACTGATAAAGGGGTCAGTTCAACAGGAAGACATAACAATTAAAAATCTGTGCACCTAATATCAGAGCCGCCAAATATATCAAGCAAATATTAACATATTTGAATGGAAAAATAGATGATTCTACATTAATACTAGGAGAATTCAATACATTGCTTTCAGTAATGAACAGAACATCTAGACAGAAGATCAATAGATCAACTAGACTAGAGACACACGTAGAGCTCTTCACCCAATCACAGAACACACGTTCTTCTCAAGTGCAGTTGGATCATTCTCCGGGATAGACCATATCTTAGGTCACAAAGCAAGTCTCAGTAAATTAAAAAATATTGAAATCCTATAATGTATCTTCTCTGAATACAATGGAATGAAGTGAGAAATCAATAACAGGGAGAAATGAAAAATTCACAAATATGTGGAAATTTAACAACATACTCTTAAACAACCAATGGGTTAAAGAGGAAATCACAAGGGAAATTAGGAAATATCTTGAAGTGAATGAAAATGAAAATACAACATAGCAAAAACTTAGGGGATGCAGCAAAGGCAGTTTTGAGAGGGAAATTTATAGCTCTAAGTGCTTACCTTTAAAAAGAAGAGAGTTTTCAAATCAAAGGCCTAACCTCAAAACTGGAAGAACTAGAAAAAGAAGAACAAACTAACCCAAAGCCAGCAGAAGGAAGGAAATAACAAAGATTAGAATGGAGATAAATGAAATAGGGAGTGAAAAAAATAATAGAGAATCAACAAAACCAGAAGTTGGTTCTTCGAGAAGATCAACAAAATCAATAAACCATTAGCTAGACTAACAAAGGAAAAAAGAGAGACGATGCAAATAAATAAAGTCAGAAATGAGAGGGGAGACGTCACTGCTGACCTCACTGAGATACAAAGGACCCTGAGAGGGTGCTATCAACAGCTTGTCCACCAACAACTTAGGTAAACCAGATGAAACGGTCAATTCCTACAAACATACCACCGACCTGCACTGATTCAAGAAGAAACAGAAGATTTCAACAAACCAGTAACTCCTAAAGAGACTGAATCAGTCATCAAAAACCTTCGGCAGGCTAAAGCATAATCCTAAGAACAGCTGAAGTTTGAACCTGTCCAAGTGAGAAAGAGTCTGGTAGCTGCAATTTTAACTCTGTCCCTGGCAGGAGGGGAAGCAGGGCGGACTGAAAATCCCAGTGCTCGTAGGGACCGGCTTCTTTCCATTCAGATCAGATTGCGGCTCTAGCATAAGCCCCAGCCCCACCTCGGGCAGGGAGGAAGCTGGGGGGACTGCTCCAGCTTCTCCAGGAAAATACAGGCCACGTCGCAGAGGCCAATTGTATTAGTCAGCCAAAGGGGTGCTGATGCAAAATACCAGAAATCTGTTGGCTTTTATAAAGGGTATGTATTTGGGGTAGAAGCCCACAGTTACCAGGCCATAAAGCATAAGTTACTTCCCTCACCAAAGTCTATTGCCATGTGTATGGGCAAGATGGCTGCCAACGTCTGCCAAGAGTTCAGGCTTCTTGGGTTCCTCTCTTCCCGGGGTTCCGTTTCTCTCCAGGCTCAGCTGCTGTGCTCGCTCCACAAGGCCAGCTGTAGACTATCAGGTGAATAACTCTCTCTCTCCCCGGGGCTTCTGCCGTGTCTAAGAAGCCATCTCTACTCCTCTGTGTTCTTCTCCTATGTGTTCACTTCCCGGGCTCCAGCTCAAAACTCAGCATCAAAACTCCAACTCACTCTTCTGTTCTGCCGTGTAGTTTTATCTGTGAGTCTCCACCCACCAATGTCCTACTGACATGGCCCAATCAAAACCCTAGTCATAATTTAATCATGCCCAGGTACAGACCAGTTTACAAACATAATCCAATATCTATTTTTGGAATTCGTAAACAATGCCAAACTGCCACACCGGTCATCATCCTACTCATCCTACCCTAAGAACAGCTAAAGTTTGAACCTGTCCAAGTCAGAAAGAGTCTGATAGCTGCCATTTTGATGCTGTCCCCAGCATGAGGGGAAGCCAGGCTGACTGAAAATCACAGAGATGGTAGAGACCGGTTTCTTTCACCCAGGTGGGCCTGCAGCCCTAGCCTAGGCTTCAGCCCCACCTCTAGCAGGGAGGAAACTGAGGGACCCTGCACCAGCCTCTCTGGGTAACTGCAGGAACATTCAGCTGGCACAGACTGAATAGTTGGAAGTCTACTGGGGCAGCTGTGGTCATTTTGGACTGGTATGGCATAGACTGCTGCCCACACCTGCAGCTCCATCCCCGCCCCAAGCAGGGGAGAAAGGGGCGTGAAGCTTCATCAGTCTCTCTGGGCGACTACCGTCTAGGCCTGCATGAGTTGGATTGTTCCATACAGCTGTGGCTCTGTTCCTAACCCTGGCAAAGGAGAAAGTGGGGAGAAGCTTCATCGGTCCTTGGGGCAATGAGGACAGCTTGAGTCTCCACAGCTTATACCACCAACTACATCCTTGGCTCCTACTACACAATCAGCAAGGGAGAAAGGGCAGGAAGCCCTAAACTAAAAAGAAAAACTGCATCCAGAATAAATACTCTAGTAAGTCAGATGCCAAGACACCAAGAAAAAATTACAATCCACACCAAGAAACAGGAAGATATGGCCCAGTTAAAGGAACAAGATAAGCTTCCAGATGACATAAAGGAGTTTATACAACTAATCATAGATGTTCAAACAAATCTCCTTAATAAATTCAATGAGATAGCTAAAGAAATTAAGGATATTAAGAAGACATTGGAGGAGCACAAGGAAGAATTTGAAAGCATACATAGAAAAATAGCAGCTCTTATGGGAATGAAAGGTGCAATAAATGAAATTAAAAATACACTGGAATCATATAACAGCAGATTTGAGGAGGCAGAAGAAAGGATTGGTGAGCTTGAAGAAATGGCCTCTGAAAGTGAACATACAAAAGAACAGATGAAGAAAAGATTGGAAAAACTTGAACAAGGTCTCAGGGAACTAAAGGATAGCAAGAGACGTGCAAACATATGTGTCATGGGTGTCCCAGAAGGAGAAGAGAAGGGAAAAGGGGCAGAAGGAATATTCGAAGAAATAATGGTAGAAAATTTCCCAACCCTATTGAAGGGCATAGATATCCATGTCCAAGAAGCACAACGTACTCCCATCTGAATAAATCCAAATAGACCAACTCTGAGACACATACTAATCAGAATGTCAAATACCAAACACAAAGAGAGAATTCTGAGAGCAGCAGGAGAAAAGCAATGCATAACATATAAGGGATACCCAATAAGATTAAGTGCTGATTTCTCACCAGAAACCATGGAGGTAAGAAGGCAGTGGTATGATATATTTAAGATACTGCAAGAGAAAAACTTCCAGTCAAGAATCTTATATACGGCAAGATTATCTTTCAAAAATGAGGGTGAGTTTAGAATATTCACAGATAAACAGAAACTGAGAGAGTGTAACCAAGAGACCTGTTTGCAGGAAACACTAAAGGCTGTGCTACAGCCTGAAAAGAAAAAACAGGAGAGAGAGGCCTGGAAGAGAGTCTAGAAATGAAGATTATACAAATAAAAGTAACTAAAAGTGTCAAAAGAGTGGTGAAAATAAAATATGACAGATAAAACCCCAATATTCAGGAATAAACTTAACCAACAATATAAAGCACTTGTATTCAGAAAACTACAACTCATTGTTAAAAGAAATAAAAAAAGACGTAAGTAATTGGAAGAACATTCCATGCTCACAGATTGAAAAACTAAATATCATTAAGATGTCAATTCTACTCAAATTGATATATAGATTTAATGCAATCCCGATAAAAATTCCACCAGAATTTTTTAAATAAATGGAAAACATGATTATCAAATTTATTTGGAAGGGTAAGGGATCTTGAATAGCCAGAAACATCTTAAAAAGGAAAAGCAAAGTTGGAGGACTCTTCTTTCCAGACTTTAAATCATATTACCTAGGTAAAGTGGTAAAAACAGCATGGTACTGGCATAAAGACAGACACATAGACCAATGGAACT
>JAQZBX010080656.1:0-13791 GCA_029593785.1 Cabassous unicinctus | reverse complement strand
ACTGGTACCCTAGTGTCTAAAGTGAGTCTCTTGCAGACAGCAAATAGATGGCTCATATTTTCTTATCTATTCATCAGTCTGTGTCTTTTGATTGGGGAGTTTAATCCATTAACATTCAATGTTATTACTGTAAAGTCATTTCTTATTCATCCATTTTGATCTTTGGGTTTTAGTTGTCATTTTATTTTCATCACTCTTTTGACACATTTAATTACTGTTGCTGATACAGTCATTTTTTGTAGAGTCTCTTCCAAGTCTCTTTCTCCTATCTTTTATTCTCAGGATGTAGCAATCTCTTTAATATTTCCTGCAAAGCTGGTCATTTTTTAATAAACTCACTCAGTTTCTGTATATCTGTGAATATTCTAATCTCACCCTTATTTTAGGAAAATAATCTTGCCAGATATAAAGTTCTTAGCTGGCAGTTTTTCTCTTGCAGTATCTTAAATATATCATACCACTGCCTTCTTGTCTCCATGGTTTCTGATTAGAAATCAGCACTTAATCTTATCGGGTATTCCTTGTAAGTTATGCTTTCTCTTGCTGCTCTCAGAATTCTCTCTTTGTCTTTGACATTTGACATTCTGGTTAGTATGTGTCTTGGAGTTGGTCTATTCTGATTTATTTGGATAGGAGTACATTGTGCTTCTTCGACATGGATATCTATGTCCTTCAATAGGTTTGGGAAATTTTCTTCCATTATTTCTCCAGATACTCCTTCTGCCCCTTTTCCCATCTGTTCTCCTTCTGGGATACCAATGACACTTATGTTTGCACATCTCTTGCTGTCATTTAGTTCTCTGAGACACTATTCATTTTTTTCCCATTCTTTTCTTTCATCTATTCTTTTGTAAGTTTGCTTTTGGAAGCTCTGTTTTCAAGCTCATCAATCTTTTCTTCTGCTTCCTTAAATCTGATGTTATATACCTCCAGTGTGTTTTTAATTTCATTTATTGCACCTTTCATTCCCATAAGTTCTGCTACTTTTCTATATGCTTTCAAATTCTTCTTTGTGCTCCCCCAGTGTCTTGGTAATATCTTTGATCTCTTTAGCCATCTCATTGAATTTATTAAGGAAAATTGTTGGAACATCTATGATTAGTTGTCTCAACTCCTTTACATCATCTGCAGGCTTATTTGTTCCTTTAACTGGGCCATATCTTCCTATTTCTTGGTATGGATTCTAATTTTTATAGGTGCTTTCACATCTGGCTTGCTCCTCTCCTATCCTGTTGGGGTGTGGGGATGCAGCCCCTGGTGTTCCACTATTCAGTCTGCGCCAGCAGACAGCAACTGCCTGGAAAAGATGCTGCAGATCCCACAAGCTTCTTCTCTGCTTGAGGAAGGGCTGGAACCTAGGTTAGGGCTGAGGTTCAATCTTGTTGGAAAGGAGCCAGTCCCTAGCTTCACAGGATTTTCAGTCAGCCAAGTGTCTCCTCATGCTGGGGGCACAGTCAAAATGGTGGATATCAGCCTCTTTCCAACTTGGACAGGCTAAAATCCTAGCTGTTTCAAGGATTAATCTTTAGCCAGCCAAGTCCACTAATCAGTAGCTAAAGTCGGTGGACAACTGGCTCTTCCTCCACCATTTATGGGAAATGGAGCTTCTAACTCCAGCCATTCAATAGCTCCTGAGGCTGCTCCCACTGCTAGAGTAGGATGGGCACCGGCCTCTGCACATGGCTTGCTCTTTGCCAGAGAGGTGGAGCAGGTCCCCCCAACTTTCTCCCTTCAAGAGGTGGGGCTGGGATTTAGGCTAGAGCTACAATTTGATCTGGGTGGGAGGAAACCTGACCCTACCAGTACTGTGATTTTCAATTAGCCCCACTTCCCCTCATGCTGGGGGTGTAGTCAAAATGGCAGCTACTGGCACCCTTCTAACCTGGACAGGCTCAAAGTTTAGCTGTTCCTAAGATTATACTTTAGCCTACGGAATTTACTAATCAGTAGCTGAAGTCAGTGACATGCAGTGTCTTCTCCCCAATTTTTTGGGAAATGGAGCTTCCAACTCCAGCCACAGAGTAGCTCCTGAGGCAGCTTGCACCACGGGTGCCAACCTTAGTGGTGTGCAGAGCTTTACTCATGAGTCCTCTCTGCAGATGAGTGGTCTACCCCTTCCATACTCTCAAGGATGTTGCAGGGTACCCTTCTGGTCTCCTGGGTACCCCATACAGGTGCTTTAGATAACTCTGAGTGATTACTAACTGCCTTGTAGCATGAGCTGACTCCAGGAGCAACTTACTCTGCAGCCATCTTGGCTTCTCCTCCTTTATTTAATCAAAATGGTGAATTTTACTGGAAATAGTTTTAGGTTTTCATGAAGTTCACTGTATTATTTTTCTACTAAGTTAACTAGTTTTAGTGTTGTCTTGAGAAAAATTCAATTTGTCCCATTGCCTCCTATGTTATATTCTAGAAGTTTATAGTATTATGTTTAAGTCTACATTACAAGGTAGTTGAGTTGACTCATATTGGTTCTTGAGAGTCAATTAAGAGTGCATATTTACCTGCCTCTGCACTCGGAGACCTATTGTTGGTAGCTTCAGATTTCCCATGTTGAGAATATTTACAATGTAGAAATTATCAAATGATGCAAATCAGTATTTCCTTTTTTCTTTTCTTTGTTTGTTTGTTTGCTATTATTTCTTGGAACACCAGATCACCTTTACATAACTGGTTTTAGAAGAGATTCATATCCTAAAATTATATTTTGTTTATGATCTTATGGTCAAGATAAAATGTTAATCAATCTCCCCACAACTGCTATCCAGTTGTTCTAAAACAGTTTGTTGATAATGAATGCTTTCCCACTACATTTCTTTGGAGACCTGGTGGAGAATAAATTTAACCTAAAAAATTACCTCCATCTTGAATTTTAATCAGCTATTTTGATGTATTCGTATTCCTTTAGAAGCATCACAATCTCTTGAATAATGTATATAAATGTTGAACTAATCAATTCTTGGCCTTTTGGGTAAGATCAAGTGTAAATATTGAAGTAAGGTGATGTAAGTCCTATGATATTCTTTTTTATTTTTCAATATTGTTTTCCCTATTTAGGTATTTGTAATTTGGGGAAGTTTACTTCTTAACAATATTGATTCTTCCATTACATGAACTTTGGATTCATCTTTATGCATTCAGTTTTTATTTTAATCACTCCACAAAATTTTGTCATTTTCAGTGGAGAAGGCTTGTATGTCTTTGGGTAGATTGATTTCTATGCATTTCATGTGATCAAATTAATTTTAATCCAAATTATTCTTAATTTTATTATTTCATTTTCTGTTGCTAGTGTATGGCACTACAATTTAGTTTTGCATATTCACTGTGTGTCCTATGACCTTCCTAAATTAACTTCTTAATTCTAATCTGTAATCTTTAGCATACTTAGTATTTTCTATGGAGGTAATCTGTTCATATTTTAATAGTGATTTTTTTTACCTCTTCCTTTCCAATATGTATGCAGTGATTTCTTTTGTTTGACAAACTGCAATGACTAAGTCATCTATTACAATATTGAATATTAATAGTAAGAGTGGATATCCTTGCATTTTTCTGGTCTTGAAGGAAAATACTCAATATTTTCCCATTGTGTATAGTATTATTGTAGGATTTTCATAGAAATTCTGACAGTAAGACTCTAGAGTGGCTCCATCATACTTGCATACCAATACTTACATCCTTCTACCATTCCCTGAGTATGGACAGAAATGAATAGAATGCATGTTGTTTTAAGCCACCAAGTTTGTGGTCATTTCTTACAGCAATAACAGGAATGTAATGTACTTGGAAAGCCTCACCTTAGTTCCATCACCTAACACTTTTTAAAATCCAGACAATCAATTCTCTGTAATTTCAAGACATTTTTGGTCCTCCTTGAGAGCCACACAGCTCTCCTCAGAAAGCCTCACTATGTAAGTTAAAAATCTTCTCATGCCTCATTGGTGTGTGCATGGCATTATCTGTCTCAACATCTGAACTAAATTTGGATAGTATGAGGTCTACCCAATTTCAGCAGAGTGACTCCACCAAGAAGGATGACTCCAAGTGCAGCAGGACCAAGAGCCTGCTGAGTGTCATAGAAATGTATTCCATGGCTTGAAACTTGGAATTTCCTCACCTAAGATTTCAGAATTGCTATGGACCAGTGAATCTTTTGTACCTCCTTTTTTAACATGCATTGCTAGAACACCTATTTTTCTTGCTGACTTTGGTGAAGAATATAACATTAGAGGCCAATGTGATAAGGAACTGAGGGAGGTCTTTAGGAACTAAGGGTAGGCTCCAACCAATATTCAGCAAGAAAGAAGTGGTCCTCATCCTTCAACTGTGTTCCCCAGCCACATATTCAATTTATGAGCCAGCCCTAGCTGACATTTTGATTGCAGCATTGTAGAGACCCAACTGAACCTCTCTAAGAATACTGTTCCACAAGTAAAAAATGGATACTGTTTTTTAATTTTTTTCTTTTTTCTTTTTCAGAGAAGTTTTAGATTTACAGAAAAATTACACAAACAATATAAGCAATTCCCATTAATCCCCCCAAACACACATATTTTCTCCTATTTTTAACATCTTAGATTAGTGTGCTACATTTGTTACAATTTATGAACCAATACTAAAGCATTCCTAGTAACCAACATCTGTTGTTTCTATTACGGTTTACTGTTTGTGCTGCACAGTTTTATCAGCTTTCTCAGATGTATAATGTCATGTATCTGCCATTACAGCATCATACAGAACAATTTGGCTGTCCTCAAAATGCCCTGTGTTCCATTTATTCCTCTCTCCTCCTCCCTTGTGAACCCCTGGCAATTACTGTTTACAGCAATGTTACAAATTTTTCTGTTAACACAAGATAACTACACTAACCATAAATCTACATTGATACATGGCTACACTCTCTTATGTTTGTTCATTCTTCAATATTGAGAGATTTGGGATGATTTCCACTTTGACTGCTTCAGACTGAGAAAAGACTTAGATATTATGGAGTAGATGGAATGACTTGTTTTTCCTGCAATTGTAGACATGCCTTGCTTTTCGGGCTGGGATTGTCCATCATCATAATTTTGCTGGTTGTCCAGGGCAAGCCTGAAGAACTAGAGAGTAGATTTTGGGTTCAATTCTGCTAGGATTTAGGGCTCAACTGGCATATGAACAATCCAATGACTTAAGTTTCTGAGAGCTATATTTAATGGGTTTATTGAGAATTACAGTTTTAACCAAAAAGAGTATAAGAATTATGAGTTGGGAAATTGTAAATAAGTATAACTATGTTACATTGAAGACAGAGATTATCATATATTCCCTGACAGGGCCTGCAGAGGGGGTATTGATTTCATTAGGCTGTGTACCTTGTCTATGGTGTCCACATGTCTCTAGAGCCCTTGGGATCACTTTTGTTTGAGGCTTTGTTTATTGTGGCAATTAAATGAAATCTGCCTGAGACCTGAATTAATGAAACCTCTGGAATAACCTTCTGACTAACTTTGAAATTTATTTCCCATAAAAACTTTTTTTTTAATTTAATGTTTACACCCTTTTGTTCAAGAACACTTTACAAATGCATCATTTGTCATCACTTGGCAATAACACTCAGTTCCAGGGAGGAGTCATGTCCCACACTAGGGGGAAATTAGCGAGTTCGCCTGCTGAGTTTGACTTAGAGAGAGGCCATATTTGAGTAACAAGGAGGTTTGCTGGTGGTAGCCATTAGGCATCAATTATAATTAGGCCAAGTTTCATTTTTACAGGAATAAGTTTCAGGAGTACAAGTATTAAGATAAAGGGCTTAATATATTACCCTATTTTCTTTTCTTATACACAGTCCATATACACCAGAAATTTTCATTATTTTATTTGAGAAAATAGCAGAACTTCCACAGGAGGGCAGCCTAATATTTGGTTGTCTTCTGTGTGGCCCTTGGTCTATTGAGAAAACATACCTATGACAACACAAACACATTCATATCCTGTAGAAGCATGCTTTAGGTGCATTTCTCCCATATATCATACTAATATCAACACCCTGTTCTAGTAACATACCTTTGTTATAAATCTTGAAAGAATATTCTTATATTATATTCTCAACCACAATCTTTGGCCACCCCAGAGTTCACTGTTTTATATAGTCCCCTGTTTTATCTTGTAGCTTTCCTCCTAGCATTATGGATGGCAAAAGTTCCTTTTCAATCATATTCATACTGGCACTTCAGCATTGTTAATTATACTCATATAACTGTGCCACCATCACTTCTGCTCATTTCCAAACCATTACAACCAACCTATTTATAAATTCTGCACAGATTAAATATCAGCTTTCCAATCCCTACTCCACTTCTATATCTTGTCAACCTATCACCTATCTTCCGGACACTACTTCCATGAGTCTGCTCACTATCCTTAGTTCATATTAGTGGATCCTGCAAAATCCACCCTTTTGTGTCTGGCATATTTCATTCAACATAAGGTCCTCGAGGTTCATCCATGTTGTTTCATAGTGTAAAATACTGTGTTTTTTCTTTCAGCTGAGTATATTCCATCAGATGGATATGCCATGTTTTGTTTATCCATTTAGCTGTTGATGGACATCTGGGTTGCTTCCATCTTTTAGCAATTGTGAATAATGCTGCTATTAACATTGATGTACATATATGTTAGTGTCCCTGCTGTCAATTCTTCTGTGTATATAGTGAGAAGTGGGATTGCTGGATCATAAGGCAATTCTATACTTAGCTTCCTGAGTAACTGTCAGACTGTCCTCCACAGTGGCTGCACCATTGTGTATATCCACCAGGAGTGAATGAGTGTTCCTATTTCTCCACATCCTCTTCAACACTTGTAGTTTTCTGTTTTTTAACAGCAGCAAGTCTAGTAAGTTTGAAATTGATATCTCATTTTAGTTTTGATTTACATTTTCCTGACAGCTGGTGATGTTGAGTATCATTTTATGGGCTTTTTAGCCATCTGTATTTCATCTTTGTAAAAATATCCATTCAAGTCTCTTGCCCATTTTTATATGGGTTATTTGCCTTTTTATTATTGAATTGCAGAATTTATATATATATATATATATATATATATATACACACTGGATATTAGACCTATTTTGCATATATGGTTTCCAAATAGTTTCTCCCATTTTGTAAGCTACCTTTTCACTTTCTTGACAAACTTCTTTGAAGTACAAATGTTTGTTTTGTTTATTTTTGAGGAGGTACAATTTATTTAATTTTTCTTTCATTGCTCACTCTTGGGTGTAAAATTTATGAAACCATTGCCAACCACACGGTTACATAGATGCTTCCCTACATTATTTTCTAATAGCTTTAGCATACTGGCATTTATTTTAGGCCTTTTATCCATCTTGAATTAATTTTTGTAAAGGGCATTGGATAGGCATCCTCTTTCATTCTTTAGCATATGGATAACCAATCCTCCCAACACTATTTTTTAGAGAATATTCTGTCCCAATTTAGTGGACTTGGAAGCCTTGTTGAATATCAGTTGGCTGTAGATATGTAGGTATATTTCTTAATTCTCATTTCAGTTCCATTGGTCAGTATGTCTATCCTTGTGCTAATGCCATGCTGTTTTGACTACTGTAGCTTTGTAATATGCTTTAAAGTCAGGTAGCATATGTCCTCCAACTTCATTTTTCTTTCTCAAGATGTTTTTTGGCTCTTTGGGGTAACTTACCCTTCCAAATATATTTAATAATTGGCTTTTCCATTCCTGTAAAAAAAGTTGTTGGAAGTTTTCTTGTGTTTGTGTTGGATCTATAAATCAATTTAGTTAGAATTTGCATCTCAATGATGTTTATTCTTTCAGTTCATGAACTTGAAATATCTTTCCATTTATTTAGGACTTCTATGATTTCTTTTAGCAATGTTGTGTAATGTTCTGAGTGCAAGTTCTTTAAATCTTTAGCTAAGTTTATTTCTAGATATTTGATTCTTTTAGTTGCTATTGTTAATGGAATTCTATTAATGATTTCTTCCTCAGATGACTCATTATTAATTTAAAGAAACACTACTTACTTTTGTTTTTTGGTCTTATATTCTACCAATTTACTGAACTTGTTTATTAGCTCTAGTAGCTTGTTTGTAGATTTTTCAGGACTTTTCTATATATAGCATCATTATATATATATATTCCATATATATAGCATCATCAAATAGTGAAAAAAATTACATTTACATATATATACATATATACATATATATATGTATATATATATAGTGTCATCAAATAGTGGAAGGTTTACTTCTATCTTTCCAATTCAGATGCCTTTTATTTCTTTTTCTTTCCTATATGCTCTGGCAAGAACTTCTAACACAATGTTGAATAATAGTGGTGACAGTGGGCATCATTTTCTTTTTCCAGATATTAGAAGGAAAGTCTTTAGCTTTTCATCATTAAGTGTGATGGTAGCTCTGAGTTGTTCATATATGCTCTTTATCGTATTGAGGAAATTGATTAATAAATTTGAAAACCCCTTAGCTAGACTGCAAAGAATAAAAGAGATGAGATGCAAATAAATAAAATCAGAAAGATATTTTGTCTATTGCTGAGAGTGGTATACTCAATACCCCCACTATGAGAGTAGGGATGTCTATTTCTCCCTTTAATTTTGCCAGTATTTGTCTCATGTAATTTGGGACACCCTGGTTAGGTGTGTAAATGTTTATGATTGTTTTTCTTTTTGGTAGATTGTCCCTTTTAGTAATAAAATATCCTTTTTTGTTGTTTTTTTTTACAACAGTTTTGCATTTAAAGTCTATTTTTTCTGATATGAGAATAGTGACCTCTTGTGCTAATGCCAAATACCAGAAATCTGTTGGTCTTTATAAAGGGTATTTATTTGGGGTAGAAGCTTACAGTTACCAGGCCAAAAAGCTTAAGTTGCTTCCCTCACCAAAGTCTGTTGCCACATGTTGGAGCGAGACAGCTGCTGCTTGCCAAGGTTCAGGCTTTTTGACTTCCTCTCTTCCTGGGGCTCCATTTCTCTCTGGACTCAGCCCCTTTGTTTCCTCCACAGGTCAGCTGTAGACTTTGAGGCTCTCCAGGCTTTGCCTCTCTCCACAAGGCCAGCTGTGAACTGTCAGGTGAATGTCTTGTCTCTTTTCCTGAAGCATTTTCTCCTTCCTTATGATGAAGCTCCTCTGTGCACTTACTTCCCTGGGTGCCAACATTAAAACTCTGCATCAGAACTCCAACATCAAAACTCCAATCAACTCCTCTGCTCTGCCATGTAATTTTATCTCTGAGTCCTTGCTCACCAAGGGGCGGGAACTCTATGTCCTACTGATGTGGCCCAATCAAAGCCCTAATCATAATTTAATCATACCCAGAGAAACAGACCAGTTTCCAAGCATAATCCAATGTCTAATTTTGGAATTCATAACTGTTCAAACTGCCACACAACTCCCAAACTATTTTGATTACTGCTTGCATGGAAAATCATTTTCCAACTTTAACTTGCAACCTATTTGTGCCTAAGGTGAGTCTCCTGTAGACAGCATATAGATGTGTCATTTTTTTTGTTTAATTCATTCTTTAAGGCTGTTTCTCTTAATTGGGGATTTTAAAACATTAACATTCAATGTCACTTTAAAGGCAGTACTTACTTCAGCCATTTTTTTCTCCATTCTTATATGTTATATTTTAATTTTGTTTCTCTTTTTACCTTTTAGATATCCTAACTTACAGTCTTCTTTTATACACTCTCTTTCAAACTTTTCTCTTCTGCCTTCTCCTTTTAACTGACAGAACTCTCTTTAGTATTTCCTGAAACAAAATCTCTCAATTTTTGTTTCTGTGTATGTTTTGAACTCTCCCTCATCTTTGAAGGAAGATTTTTCTGCATACAGCTTTCTTGGTTGACAGTTGTTGTTTTTTTCTTTCTTTTCTTTCAGCACCTTAATTATGACATATTACTGCCTCTTGCCCCCATAGATTAAGATGAGAAATCTGAATAATATTTCTTAATCTTATTAAGCAACCATTATATGTGATGAATCTCTTCTCTTGCCACTTTCAGGATTCTCTCTTTGTCATTGGCATTTGACAATCTGATTTTGTGTCTTGGAGTACATCTGTTAGTAATTATTTTGTTTGGAGTATGCTGCACTTCCTGGACATGTACATCCATGTCCTTCATAAGAATTAGGAATTTTCCATCCATTACTGCCTCAAACACTGCTTCTGCTCCTTTTCCCTTCTCTTCTGCTTCTGGGACATCCAAAATTTATATGTGTCTATGTTTTGTTTTGTTATTCAGTTCCTTGATTCCCTGATGATTTTTTTCCCATTTTTTCTGTATCTGTTCTACTATCTATGTGTTTTCAGATGTCTTATCTTCCACTTTGATAATTTGTTCCTCTCCCTGTTCAAATCTGCTGTTTTTTGACTCTAGTGTATTTTTAATTTCTTCCATTGTGTCCTTCATTATCATAAGATCTGTATTTTATATACATTTGCAATTTCTTCTGCATGTTTACCCAGTGTCTTTTTTAATTTTATTTTTAGGAGATACCAGGGATTGAGCCCAGGACCTCATACATGGGATGCAGGCACTCAAACCACTGAGCTACTTCTGCTTGCCCCTGCTCCCAGTTTCTTTTTAATATCCCTTATCTCCTCCCTCATCTCATTGAATTGATATAGGATATTTGTTTGTACATCTTTGGTTAGTTGTTCTACCACCTCCATTTTAGTTTGTTGATTTGACTGTGCTATATCTGCCTGTTTCTTAATATGTATTGCAATTTTTTGCTGATGTCCAGGTGTTTGTTTATCTTAATAGACTTATTCTTTCTTGCTTAGGGTTTTGTTTTTATTTGGCTTGGGGCTAAGGGTCTTTTTTTTGTTTTTCTTTTTAGGTACTGGGGCAGGGGATTGAACCTAGGACCTCATATGTGGGAAGATGGCACTTAACCACTGAGCCATGTCAGATCCCAAAGGGTTTTCTTTGATTCTTGGTTCCTCTTAGTCTAAATCTTTGGAATTGCATGTATTTAAATGCAAAAAATAAAAAAGACAGAAAAGAAAAAATGAGAGACAAAAAAGAGAAAATTGTATATGTATATATACATAAAAAGGAAAAAAAATAAAATACATAAAAACTAATAAAATATAAAAATAAAATCAAAAGAAAAAAGAAAAGACAATAAAAAATGAAAAAAAAAATTTAAAAGAAGTCAAAAAGGAAGGCAAGAGAAGTAAAAACAACAACAACATCAACAACAAAAGTTTGGCATCCTTCCCAGGTCACAGGCTTCCAGGTAGTCACTTCCCCTGTTGCTGCCTGTGCCTGCCAATCAATACCCTGTTGCTTGCTTTCTCTTGGTGCCAAGATGTGGAGGGAGAGAAGGAAGAAGGAAGGAAGGAAAGAAGGAAGTGAGGGAGGGAGGGAGGGAGGGAAGGAGGAATGAAGGAATGAAGGAAAGGAGAAAACAAATGAAAAAACCAACTGGGTGTCCGTCTCAGGTCACCTGCAACTGACTAGAACCTTCCTTGTTGGTTGACCATGTCTGCAAATCAGTCACCCCACTGCCCACCTCTCTGCAGGTATCCACGTGAGGAAAGGGAGAGAAAAGAAAAGAAAAAAAAAAACAAAACACACAAACAGGCCTCTCTCTCAACCCTCTGGTGACTTGCTAAGTCTCCTCTCACTGACCTGATTTTCCTATTTCTGGTTGCTGCTCTGGTGACTCTCTGGGCAGCTCTGCACTGCCCTGAGTGCCCTACCACACTCCACTTGGCTGGTGTCCAGTTAGGGCCACATTCTTGGCCATCTCATTCCACATCTCCTCTCTTCTTATTGCCTGTTGCCCACCACTCTCTCATTGCCTAGCTGGGTCCCCCTCTCCAGCCACCTTCTCTGATAGACCCCATAGCACCGTGGCTAATTTTATGACTCACAAGCCTGCCTACTTTCCCATAGTTTCTGGAGGAGAAGTGCAGCCTGCCCTTCTCTACTTTTTCATCTTGCATCTCACCTAGATTTTTTTTCTTTTTTTAGGAGGTACCAGGGATTGAGCCTTGTATATGTGAAGTACCCTCTCAATCACTGAGCTACACTCACTCATAGATATTGTCTTAATCTGCTACAATTTTGGTAATTTGTTATGCAGTATTAGATTAACAAATACAGATACTATATATCAGCCTGTGAAATTTTCCTTCTTTTTGTAATTCCTTAAAGCATTCTATTTTTGAATGTATTTTAAATTCCACAAGTCTTTTTACAAATCTTTTCAGATGGCCATGTGGCATTTCTCCTTTAATTTTAATTTGGTTAATAGTTAGTTGCATTTCAAATTTTAATCAACATTTAATTTCTGGGAAATATCTCTCTTGCTTATATTATCTTTTTTTTATATAGCACTGAGTTATATTTGCTAAAAATTTGTTAAGGATTTCTATATGTATGTGTATACATTGGTAATGTTATTTTTTTGTAAGGTCCTTTTCAGGATTTGGTTTTATATTTATTTTGGTCATACAAGTAAGAAAGGAAGCTATATTTGTCTATTCTCTTAAAAATTTGCATAATTTGAAATTATTTTTTGCTAAAATATTTAGAATTCACTAGTGAAGCTTTTTGTAACTGGTGATATTTTTATAAGAAAGTTCTTAGAGTATATTTCTTCTAGAGAGATGAATACAGTTTCACAATTTTAATTAAATTCTACCTTTGTAAAGATGTTTTCCTTTGGGGATTATTTTCTAATGAAATTATTATTTTCTGATGAAAAATCAGCTCTTATGTGTTTTTCTTCTGGGTGGTTTTTCTATTTTTCAAATTTTGTTTTGTTTTCTTTTATGCCTAAGAGTGACTCATATTGCATTCATTATATTTGTGCTCATTGATATTCTTAAATCTGAGTATTTATGTATTTTATCAGTTTTGATCTCAAATATTATCTCTTCTAATAATACTTTTGCCTCATTTTGTTCTGCTTTCAGGTTGAAATTATGCATGTATTATGCCATTTTGCATTCTGCCACAAAATACCCAGTCTTGAATATAAAATATTTTTATACCTTTTTGTTATTGCTATTATCATCATTATTTTTCTTTGCTTCAGATTGGGTAAATTGAATACTAGTGCACAAGTTTACTGACTTTTCTTCATCTGTGTCTAGCAGGATATTGATATTGACTATTAAATGAAATTTTTACTTTGTGTATCATTGTTTTCAGTTCTAGAATTTCCTAATAGTTCTTCCTTGTGGTTTCCAATTGTCTGCTAAAATTTTCATTTATTTATGGGTGCTATCCAGCTTTTCCTTAGTGTTTAAAACACATTTATTAGACTTTGTTTCATTTCCTTGTCTGATAATCATAATATATGAGTTATCTGTGTTTTAATTGTAATGACTTTACCCTTGATTAAAGATCATGTTTGTCTCCTACATGTATCTCTGTTTTTTTATTTTTATTTTTATTTTTTTTATGCTGGGCATTTTTGTAAAAGAACAGGATAGACTCAAGTAGGTAACATTTTCTCTTGCTATAAAAGATCATGGTCTAGGATTTGTTGCAATTTTAATTACATTCCTTTTGCCATGGTTTCAAATATATGTATTATTACACATAATAAATGATAAAGATATTTCCTGCCTAGGTGCTTGACTTAGTAATAACTGAATGTCTTTTATGTTTTTAAGTTGATTTAAAATAGCTTTACTCAACTTCTTTTTTCCCCCCCTAAGAGTTTTGGTCTGATTATTCCACCTTACCATATTTCCAAAAGAAATATTTCCTCTTACAGAATA
>JAQZBX010080654.1:0-13791 GCA_029593785.1 Cabassous unicinctus | reverse complement strand
TCGCTGTGTCCATTTTGCTGTGTGTTTTTTCTGTGTCTGCTTATCTCCCCCTTGCTGTGAGGTCCTGCTGCATCAGCCCACCGCGCCACGTGGGCCGGCCTGCCCTCACAAGGAGGCCCCGGGAAGCGAACCTGGGGCCTCCCATATGGTATAAACGGGAGCTCTATCGATTGAGCCACACCCGCTTACCCATTGGAAGATTCTTTGTCAATGGCCTAGCTATCCAGTAATGTTTTTTTTTCATATCATAAGCTTTATTTCCTGTCTGACATCCTTAGGATCCAGTTTGACGGCTCCTCTGAACAATTTCTACTACAAGAGTTCTCTGGCCAATCTTGGCAAATGTAAACTGCTGCTAGGTAATATTTCTTTTGGTAAAAACTACATACTTTATAAAAACATTATCTTCATTTGAACCTCTCCACTCAAACACTCCATATTCTTCCCTAACATGTGAATCTTTAACTATTCTATAACAAAATGGATATAGTTTATGGTATTGAAATAACATTCATTCAATTTTCCTTGATAACAGAAGGATTCAAATTACAATCTTTCTTAAAAATGAATAAAAAGTGGGTTGGGAAATCATATTATAAACTCGAGTTATCTGAAACTCAAGTTCAATTACCCTATAAATACAGGTAGATATCTAATCTACTGAGTTTTAGGAAATAAAAACAAAATTGAGTATAACCTAAAATGATAAGTATAACAATATAAATGGTACTTCCATAACTAAGGAACTATACTTTTAATTGACTCTATTCACCTTTTTATTCAATACATGTTCCAATATACCTTTCCCTAACCAACAATAACTCATTGCTAAAGAGGCAAAAAGTACATTTTAGAAACTGACAGAGCCCAAAAGAACTGTTGGAGCAACTGCTTAAATCAAAGTCTTTCCTTTAAAAATCTCAATCCAAACCCCACGAATGCTTTAATTTAATCCACATATTTATTTGGCCGTAAGCCTCAGATGATACAAAGTTTTATAAACTGTCTTCTTGTTTATAATCCAGTGGAAAGGACAAAAGAATACACAAATTTAAAAATATGTATTATGTTGGTATGACATAGAAAAAGCATAGTATTAGAAGCTTTATTCATCATTAGATGTATGACCTTGAACAAATGACTTGTCTCTCTAGAAAAACACAGCTGACCAAACCTGAAACAAATATAAATGGAAAATCTGAATAATCTTTTATCTATTAAGGAAATAGATCTGTAATTAAACAGCTTCCAAAAGAAATCGCCATATGGCTTAACCAGAGAATTCTTCTAACCATTTAAGGAGGAAAAAACACCAATATTATGCAAACTTTTCCAGAGAACAGAAAAAGAGGAAACATTTCCCAAACCATAGTATAAAGCCAGGAGAACCTTGATGTCAAAACCTGATGAAGGGCAGTATATGAACAGGAACATATATGCAAAAATCCTAAAAAATATATAAGTAAACTGAACCCTGCAATACATAAGAATAATACATCATGACTAACTTGGGTTTATTCCAGAAATGCCAGGTTGCTTTATCATTAGAAAAAAATTAACCAGCATAATTCTACATATGATCCTCTCAAGAGACACAGAAAAATCATTTGATAAAATTAAACATCCATTCATGATTTTTAAAAAGATCTCAAGGACTTCTATTTCTGGCCAAGATACAGTAACAGGGACTCGATTTATCCTCCTGGCCTGAAACAACCAAAAAAAAAAAAAGTATGAAACAATAGTTTCCAAGACAATGGACATCAGACAACGATGAACAGTGATCTCTGAGGACAAATGAGGTGAGTCCTACAACTGCCCCAGCTCACTGCCTTGGGAGTGTTTCCATGGTGTGGTGCAAGGAGGGAAACCCAGGCAGGGCCCAAGGGACACCCTAAATTGAGAATATGGAGCTAAGAGTCCAGAGAAACCACAGCAGCTAGAGTTTGCAAGACAGACTATCATAGGGAAGAGCGCTACAGAGAAAAAATGCTGGGGATATGTGAAGAGTGCTCCTCAAGTAGTGATTGGGCCATGCATGGAAGGAAAGTACCAAAGACGGAGGAAAGAACTATCTGAGAGGGTTGGACAAAACAGTGCCTGGAGTTTACCTAGGGTAAACAGTAGTACCTGTTCCCAACAGCCAGACTTGGAAACCTCATAATTCCCAGGCACTGAGCAGAATATTCAGAAGGATCTTGCCCCAGTAGTGGAAATTAAGACTGAGAACAAATGCTACTCTGGTCCCACCTAACAAGGCGTCAAAGCAAGACCCAATATTATCAAACTGTTAACAAATAATTTAACTGTATCTGAGGAAAGATCTCACAAAAGTTATAAAAGTTAAAAAAAAAAAAAAAAAATCTCCAGCACCCTTACAACATCTGGTATCCAATCAAAGATTACCAAGCATGTAAAGAAGTAGGGAAACATGACCAGTAATGATGAGAAAAATCAACCAATTGAAACCAACACAGATAAGACATTAAAACAGTTATTATAATCACAGGGGTAGACGAACTTTTTCTGTAAAGACCAGATAATAAATGTTTTAGGCTTTGTGAGCTATGCAGTCTCTATTATAACTACTCAACTCTGCTGTTGGGCAAAATCGTGAAGGTTCATCATGTGACAAAAAGATCTCTGACTCCTTAAATAATCAGAGGAATGCAAATTAAAGCCACATTGTGCCCCAGAAGTAATAAGCATACCTACACCCAGATCTTGGTTTCTAATACCATTCTCCAATAAAAAGAACCAGGGATACTTGGAGAAATGGCTGATTCTATGACAGGGGCAGAATACAAAGTATCTTGTATTGCCAGAAAATAAGGAAGTGCTCCCCCCCCAAAAAGAAAAAGAAACAACAACAAAGGAAAAACACCACAATGATAGGGTTATATCAAAGGAATACAAGAGCCAACAGAAAGAGCTCCCAAAGGCCAAAGCTGGAACAAATTGAACAACAAAATAAAATAGTATGGATTATAACCCAAAGTATAAAATAAATATCCATCAATCTAAATAAATAAATGGGGGAGAATAAACAAATGTCACAGGCAGGAAAATTTCAAATAATTCATATAGCTACTTCTCCCTCAAAGAGGTAGAGCATAACACCCCAATCCTCAATTGTGCACTATGAATAGTGACTTCCTTTCGAAGAGCAGAGTATGAAAAGGGGGAAAAAGGAGTAAATTTACAGTGAAGAAACCTGATGAACTTCACCCAGCTGATCAAGGTTGACAACACCAAAGTCATATGAATAACATGCACCCTTGGTAGATGTGATGAAAATGGCATTTTACCTCTATGATCTTCCTCCCTAAAACCTACAACCCTAGTTTAATCATGAGAAAAACATCAGACAAATCCTAATTAAGGTATATTCTACAAAACACTTCACCAATATTACTCAAAACTGACAAGGTAATCAAAAACAAAGGAAGTCTGAGAAACTGTCACAGTCAAAAGGAGCCTAAGGAAGTATGACAACTAAATGTAATGTGGGACCCTGAAATGGAAAAACTACGTTTTTTATGTAAAAACTAAGAAAATTAGAATAAAATATGGACTTTAGTTAAAAATTAAATATATGAAATATTTTTCTCTGCTTCCTCTTAAGTGTTATATACTCATTATGAAATGTAATCGAAGCAACTTATTTTTATTTTTTCTTTTTTTTTCCATTTGTTATTCTTTTATTTATTTATTTATTATTTTATTTTATTTTACTGGAAGCAACTTTTAAAAAATAAAAAAGTGAAAAAAAAAAAAGATGAAGAAAATCCAGAAAGTATAAATAAATAAATAAATAAATAAATAAATAAATAAATAAATATTATCCAAAATTCCACTCCCTGGAAGTAACCATGATTAATATTCCAAAGTCATGGTTCCCAAGCTGTGTGCTCGGGCACCCCAGGACACTACAGCAAATTCACAAAGATGCTGAAGGATAATTTAAAATTTCAAGGGAAGCACAGTGACATCTGTCGGATATTATGCAAACTACAAGCTTTAGATAGTTTTGTTTTTTTTTTTTCCAATTTTATTGATATACATTAATAAAGCAAAAATCCATCTAAAGAGTACAATCAATGGTATTCGGTGTAACCACGTTTGTGCATTCATTACCCCAGTCACTCCAAGAGTACTTTCATTATTCCAATAATAATAATAAACAGAAAACAAACAAACAAAACTCCACCTCTCAATCTCTCTATGCCTCACCTGCTGTACTTAGCTGCTATTCTTTTTCCTTCTCTCCTAGTATATTTGTATTTATATTTTGTAAAACAGATATATGCAGTATCACCCATATTTGTGTTTTACATGAGGTTTTACTATCTTATACAGTCCCATGTTACAGTTTTTAGCTATCCTTCTAGTAATATACATGACCCTAGACTTTCCTTTTCAACTGGTCATACCCATATAATAGCACTGCTAATTACAAACACCATGATAAGCTTTAACCATTTCTATTCATTTCCAAAGATTTACAAACAACCTTTTAAACAATTCTGCACAGATTAAATCTCAGCTTTCCATTCTCTACCCTCCTTCTATTTTCTGGTGACCTATAGTCTAATTATTAACTCCATGAGTTTACACAGTATATTTACTTCATAATAGCACAATCATACAGTATTTGTCCTTTTGTGTCTGGCTTGCTTCATTCAACATAATGTCCTCCAGGTTCATCCATGTTGTCATATGCTTCATGACTTAATTTCTTCTTACTGATGCATAATATTCCATCGTGTATAAACACCACAGTTTGTTTATCCATTCATCAGTTGATGGGACACCTGGGTTGTTTTCCAACTTTTGGCAATCATGAGTTACATCGCTATGAACATCAGTGGGCAGGTGTTTGTTTGTGTCTGCTCTCAGTTCTTCTGGGCATATACCTAGTAATGGTATTGCTGGGTCACGTGGCAAGTCTATATTCAAATTCCTTAGGAACTGCCAAACAGTCCTCCACAGTGGCTGTACCATTCTACATTCCCACCAATGAATAAGCATTCCCATCTCTCCACATTCTCTCCAAAATTTAAGTTTTCCAACTTTTTAATAGCAGCCAGTCTAATAGGTGTGAAATGATATCTCATTGTAGTTTTTTTTAGTTGTTGTTTTTTTTAAGATTTATTTATTTCTCCCCCCCACCTCGTTTCACACTTACTGTCTGCTCTCTGTGTATTCTTCTGTGTCTGCTTGTCTCCTCTTTAGGCAGCATTGGGAACCAATCCTGGGGCCTTCCGGAGTGAAGAGAGGTGCTCAATCTCTTGTGCCACCTCAGCTCCCTGGTTTGCGGCGTCTCTAATTGTCTCTCTTCTGTGTCTCTTTTTGTTGGGTCATCTTGCTGCACCAGCTCTCCACGTTGGCCAGCACTCTGTGCGGGCCAGCATTCCTGCACGGGTGAGCATTCCTATGCAGGCCATCACTCTGCATGGGCCAGCTCTCCACTTGGGCCAGCCTGCCGTGCCGACCAGCTTGCCTTTCACCAGGAGGCCCCAGAAATCAAACCCTGGACCTCCTATATGGTAGTGGGAGCCCAATCACTTGAGCCACATCTGCTTCCCTCACTGCAGTTCTGATTTACATTTCTCTAATTGGTAGTGATGTTGAACATTTTTCCATGTGCTTCTTTACCGTTTGTATTTCTTCTTTGGATAATTGTCTTTTCAAGTCTTTTGTCCATTTTTTAATCAGGTAGTTTGTCTTTTTATTGTTGAGTTGTGTGATCTCTTTGTATATCATAGATATTAAACCCTTATCGGATATGTGACAGCGAAATATTTTCTCCCATTGAGTTAGCTGCCTTTTCACCCTTTTGACAAAGTCCTTTGAGGTAAAAAGTGTTTAATTTTGAGGAAGTCCCATTTATCTATTTTTTATTTTGTTGCTCATGCTTTGGGTGTAAAGTTTAAGAAACTAAACTGTAGGATGTTTTCCTACATTTTCTTCTAGTTTTATGGTTGTCACTTTTATATTTAGGTCCTTGATTTTTCACATGAGATCACTCTACATTCCTTTCAATATCAAATCTTTATGAAGCTGGTTTTTCAGAGGTTGCTGTCAAAAAAAGCAAATACCATGTGAAAATCATTGTGGTACAGGAAATGAGGTGATGGCATCCAATAGGATCTCCACAGTTTAAGAAGTTGCGCAATGTCCAACACACACCCCACTAGTAATTGTGGTTATCCAAGAATGAAATGAAAATACTTTTTTTGTTGTTTTTAAAAAAAAACAAAAACATTGTATTAATATTTTTATACAGCCAACAGAATTGCTAAAAATAAAAAAATACCAAGTGCTGGCAGGGAAGTAGAAAAATTGGAATTCTCATACAAGTTGCTGAAGGGAGTGTAAATTGGTACAAGTACCCTAGAAAACAATTGTCAATATTTAGTTAACAATGACCCTTTTGTATGACCCAGAAATTCTTCAGATATATACTCTAAAGAAACTCTTGCACATGTACACCAGGAGATACTTAAATAATGTTTACATCTACACTGTTTATAATTTAGAAACAACCCAATTACCCATAGACAAGAGAATGGATAAACTGTGACAGTCATATAATTGAATACTATATAAAAGTGAAAATGAATGGACGATATCTACATGCATCAGCATGAATAATCTCAAAAACCTAATGCTGAATGAATAAAACACAGTATTATTTCACATGTATAAAGTTTAATAAATTTAAAAGTAAACAATACATTTAGTTATATTTATATGTTGTAAAACCACAAAAAAATACAAGGGAATGAAAAAACATCCAAAGTAGTGCTTTTCTTTAACAGAGGAGGGAAGGCAGTGAATGCCATAGAACAGAGGCATATAAGGAATTCCAAAGATATTGATAATATACTATTTTTTTAAGTTGGCCAATAGGAACATTTATCTGTTTATTATTATTCCTTAAAGTATTCGTATGCGATATATGCTTTTTTGGTATATAAGATAGGCTTAATTTTAAAATATAATTAAAAATAAACATTCATTTAACAAAATATTTAGTAGAACCTACTATGTTCCAGATATTTTCTGTGCTTTAGAAACAAAGAAACATTCCTGCCCTCATAGAGTTTATATTCTAGCAGGTGAAGGAAGACAGAAAGCAAAAATTAGAATGAATGAAAAAATATATATACTTTTTAATTAATAAAAGAAATAGTACAGCAGGGAAAGGGATATCAGGAGTATAGGATAGATTCTAATATGAAATATAACTGAATTTGAGATGTTTGAAAATTTTATTACAAATTTTAAAATCTTAGATTTTTACCATTTATGAGAAATTGAAAAATATAAGAGATTAAATCATCAATAATATATTGACAGAAACATATTTTCTGCTTTCAGTATTCTCGAGACTATCAAGTAGACTACGCATCGAAAGTTCTCAATGTTGAGAGGGAATGTGGCTCAAGTGGTTGAGCATCTGCTTCCCACATGGGAGGTCCGGGGTTCAATTCCCGGTGCCTCCTAAGAACAGAAAAAACAAACAAGCAAACAAATGGAAAAAAAAACAACTCAGGAGGGCCTATGTGGCTCAGTGGTTGAAAGCCAGCTTCCCACATATGAGGTCCCAGGTTCAATCCCTAGCCCCAGTACCTCGGAAAAAAAAAAAAAGTTCTCAATGTAAAAAAATACCTAGCATATCTAGATGCTTTAAAAATATCTGTTGAACAAATTTTTTCACATGAAAATCTACCTTAATTATTTCATTTTCTAAGCTACATTTTTTTACATAAATGATGAAACTAATTTTTTAAAAGAATTTATGAGAATAAATGGCTGAACTCTCATTTACTCTTTCATCTATTATATTTACTTCTTTATCTGGTGTCATTTTTCAAACAGACCGATTTATTTCACATGCTGTAAAGGATAAAGTAATCTGAAATATGAAAGAAGTAAGAAAAATCTGAGGCTTTCAGAACCATTATGTTGACTGAATCAAAGACTGCATTCCTGCACGTAAAGATGGTCTTCACTAAGTTCACTATCAAATCACGTATTTAACATCTACTCTCACATATGAAGATTGATGTCCAACAAAATTAAGTAGCCTCACATTTCAGACTTTAAATCTTGGATCTAACAGACTTGCAACAGCATGAACTACCTAGAAGCAAAATTCTTTACATTCTTTCTTTCTTTTTTTTTTTTTAACTCCCTATTCCCTACCCCTACCTGGTCCCCTGGAAATATAATCCTAGATTCTGGCTCTGTCAGTCTGCTTTTCATTCTTAATGGTCTTTGTTTTCTTTGATAGTCAAAAGCAATAATGCACCTAGGTTACCCAAAACAAGTACTTTTATCTAATTTCCTAAGCCATTAGAAAGGAATGTCTGATAAAGTTATACTACCTCAGTTGCAAGAATTAGTAAACAAATAGAAAATAATGGTTTTAGAAGCTTAAGGAAGTTTTTGAAAGGAAAAGGCATCCTCATCAAGGATTGTTTTCATTTTGTTTATGGGGGCCTTAATAAACTGTTATAGGAAATTATCTCCATCAAATAATTTTTAAATAATTTCTCTGTCACTATTTTAGTCTGAATAGCAAAAATTTTATAGAGCCAGACAATCTGTGAGTTGTCTTACTGTTCCACTTCCTAGCTATGTTACTTTGGGTAAGTCACTTCACTTTTCCGAGCCTCAGTTCCTATATTTGCAAAATGGGAATACTACCACCTATCATCTAATGAGGTAAATTACATAAACTTAATCTGCTAATAAGCAGCATGGGGATTAAGTTATCATCCCTTGGTCCCTTCCTACTATTTAGTTCAGTACCTACTAGCAGTCTATTTTGTGCAATCAACCTAAACACTAAACAATTATGAATGTATAACAACACATAGCAAACACTTAAGGTCTGTATATTTTTATTGCATGTAAATATTCATCAATAAACTTAAAGGACGTATTTAAAAATAGGAACGTATTTCAGATATCACAGCTTAATCTATCAGTTACCAATAAAAGTCTTTAAACTTTCTTGGCACAGAAAATGCCACTCATTATCAAGAAGTCCAGAAACTAGCACTAGCCCATCCCAACCCAGATTTTGAAATTTCTCAACTATCTTCTCCCTGATCCTTTTTCATAAAGAGGTCATTTTGGTCTAGATCTCTTAAGTGAAACATAAGACTCCAAAGATCTAAATCATGCTTGTTAATTCCTCAGTCTCTTCAACATTCCCAACATCCCTCTCTCCCTAATTTCTTAGGTATATTTCCTCCACCATTCCAGAGTGTAATCTTTCTGCTGGTTATCTTTCCCCTCCCCAGTCTAAAAATACCAGTAATAGTAGTAGCAGTAACAGAGTAGCAGTAGTAAGAAACAATAAATAACCAACATGTTATCACAGGTACAAATTACACACTTTATTTGTGTATATCACTGAAGTCTCACAATAACCCTATGGAGTAGATATCATGTAACAGATGAAGAAACAGTTACAGGAGGATGTTGCTTTCCAAAGTCATACACCTGGGCTGAATCATTCCAAAGTCACTGTGCTTTACTAACATGTATGCAATCTTCTAAATTAGAAGTACACGGGAAGAGAGATGTGGTAGATGGAGTTATGAATCCCAGGAAATATTCTTAATCCACATTCCTGTGGGTGTGAATCCATTGTGAAAGGACTTTTTTTTTTTAACAAACTTTTTATTTTGAAATACTTTCAAATTTGCAGGACAGTTGCAAAGTAATACAAACCCCTACAAAGAACTCCATCATACCCCATCCCCCCAGGTACCCAGATGCACCAATTTTAACATTTTGCCACATTAGTTGCATCATTCTGTCTATTCCTTAAACTTGTATCCAGCTAGTATTATAACAGCTTTTCGTCAATACCAGAAGCTAACAAAAAGGAAGAAGAAAAAAGAAGGAAGAAGAAGAAGGAGGAGGAGGAGGAGGAGGAGGAGGAGAAGGAGGAGGAGGAAGGCAAACAGAAAACAACTTTCACAATTCTTTACAGACTGACCATGGAAATGCTCTTCTTTCAGGCATTTGCCATACAATGAGACTAGCTTGGAGAATAGCTTGAAGTCAAAGCAAAAGAGCCTCCCTAGTCTTTTCTGGGCCTGCATCTTGTCTTGGGCATATGCATGTGGCTCTGGAAATCTCCTGTTAACATGGTTAGGAATGTCCCCTTTTCCACAGGAAAGTTTCCTGGCAGTCCAGGGCACCATACTGTATGTCCTCCAGCCAGCAACTCCTTGCCCCAGGCAGCCACTTCACTGCTCTCCCAGTTTTCTCTAGGAGAACTCTGCAAGCTGCCTTCTAAATACAGGGCAAGTTCTGGGACTGCATCCCTCAGGCCACCACCAGACAGACTTAGCCAGATATATATGCTCTTAGGATGTGCCCGGGGGTTATCTCTGCTCCCTTCAGAAATGGAACCAGGAATCAGCACTGGCAATGTGGGCCAGCTCCATACCAAGCAGGTGATGGGTTGGGGAGGGGCAAGCCAGGGCACCACAAGATCCTGCCATTTTTTTTTTTTAAGGCAGTACCAGGGATTGGCTCAACCACTGAGCTACTCGGATCCTGCCACTTTTACCCACTCCAATCCTGCCACTTTTAAGTAGCCTTTTTCTTGATTCAGCGCTCACCCCGTTACTGTACTCCTTTAACTGTTTTCTATAGTTTTGAGAAAGATGTGCCTGCCAGTTAGTTCTTCCTTGAAAACTCAAGTACCTCTTCTTTTGCTTAGGTTCTGGAGAACTGGAAAAAAGGGACAATTCACTGCAGATTGCATCCATGAAGAGAACCCACAGCTTAAAATGCAGAAACTATGATAGGTTTGGGAGTGCTTTGGAAAACCAGGGCCATAAAAAAACTAGACTCTGTTGACTTTGATTTGCCCACTCTTCCCAGACAGCCAAGGAAGGATCAGAACCAGAGGCAGAGGAGAAGAAGAGAAGTGACTCTCTACCGGGCAACTACTTCCCTCCCTCCTTCCTCCCTCCCTCCACTTTCATCTCCCTCCCTCCCTTCCTTCCTTCCTTTTAGGGGGTACCTGAAATTGAACCTGGGACCTTGTACATGGGAAGCACGTGCTCAACCACTGAGCTACACCCACTCCAAGCCGCAGTTTTTTATAACCTAATTTGAGAAGTGACATCTAATCACTTCTGCTGTAGTCTATTCACTAGAAGTGAGGGACTATGTCCAGCCCACATTCAAGAGGAAGAATTAAGCTCTATCTTTCAAAGAAAGTAGAATCAAAGAATTTGTAGACAGATCTTTAAAACCATCTCAGGCACTAAAAGAATTACCAGGGAAGTGGATGTGGCTCAATCGATAGGGCTCCCATTTACCATATGGGAGGCCCCAGGTTCGATTCCCGGGGCCTCCTGGTGAAGGCAAGCCAGCCTGCGGCGCCGTGAGCTGACACAGCAGGATGACCCAACAAAAGGAGACAACAGACACAGAAAAACACACAGCAGATGGACACAATGAGCACAAGCAGCAGGGGGGGGATAAATAAATAAATAAATAAAATCTTAAAAAAAAAAAAAAGAATTACCAAAGGAAAAAAAATAGTAGCTGGATAAGTTATTAAGATATCAATGGATGCTTTATTCTCATTGTATTTCCTAATACCCAAGATAGTCCTATTTGCTTCCCTGTCTCAAGGGAGGTTTGTGTTTGTTTTTTGAAAACATGAACTCCTTGAGGAGATTATGCAGGGGGAGACTGGAGAAAAGATGAGTGCCTTTGTGGGGAGAAAGAGAAACCAGAAATAAAAAGGGGGTGATTTATCTGAGGGAAGGAATTTCTTAGGGACCACAAAAGAAGGGAGCTTGCAACTCCACTTCCTAGTAGTGATCTAGATAAATGGCAAGCCTTAGAAGTAAATTTGTGTATTGTACTTCTAGATATCAGAACCTCCACGCCTGACAAAGATTCCTGTGCCTGACCTTGGCCAAAACAGAGTCATCAAACATCAAGGAACCATATCCTCTTGGACAATAAGCTTATCAATCATAGCCACAATGGACTGAAATCTAATCTCCCACTCTTCTCCTGGTTCCTCCTAAGCTTCCTAGATTCTTGTATAACCCTAAAGAGGAGTGAATGCCCCCTATTAATAACTGAGATAAAATTTTTCATAGTTTAGTAGAATGGGATGGGGAGGGGTCTTGGGGTTGAGTTTAATTTCTTAAAGGAAATAAAATATCATAACATTTCTTACTTATCTGATTTTGTGGACTAAGATTCATATTTACTATATGGCCAATTAATTTACTTATGAATATATTTGCAACTAATTAACCCTGGTGGTTTCACAGAAAGTGACAAAGTGAAAATATTAAGATTTTTCCATCAGTAACATTATCTTAAAATTTTTCCAGGCTATACTCTTCAAACATATAGAATTTAAGCAATTAGTAATATATCCTTGTGTATCCAACTGAATTCCCCACCCCAAAAAATTCCTGGCCTTGTGGGAAAGCCAACCATTCAGGCAAAATTTTTGGTTAGTATTGGGGATTGAATCATGTCCCCAACAAAAGGCATGTTCAGGTCCCAAATCCTGGTCCTGTGGGTATGAACCCAATTGTAAATAGGGCCTTTGAAGATTTTATTAGCTAAGGTGTACCTAAACTGAGTAAGTGTGGGCCTTAATCCAATATGACTGAAATCCTTATAAGCAAAGGAAATTGGACACAGAAAGAAAAGCCATGGGGAACAGCCAGAAGCTGGGAGTCAAAAAAAAAAACCCAGAAAAGAAAGGAGAAGAGGCCACCATGTACATTAGCATGTGACAGAAAAGAATCAAGGATCACAAGCAGCCAGTCCCAGAATGCCACAGCCTTTGAGGAGAAAGCATTGCCTTGCTGCTGCCTCAATTTTGGATTTCTCACCTCAAAACCACAGTCAATAAATTCCTGTTGTTAAGCTAACCCACTGTATGGTACTTGTTTCAGCATAGGGAACTAAAGCAGTTAGATATCCACAATTTCCACAAAAAAGAAAAAAATCAATTCTACCACTTGGTCATTTGATTTCTCAATAGATTCGGCCAGAACCAGCATTACAGATTACCTATATTTCAGAATCTTATCAAAAAATATACCTGCCAACTTCATGCTACTCAACTTTTGTAAAAAAAAAAAAAAAAAAAAAAAAAAATCCAAGTAATAGAAGTTATATTTATGGAGGAATTATGTTTATGAAGGAAATAGTATAGTCAATTCATTCTTCTAGATTTGTTGCTTCCAAAACAATGCTTGGGTTATACAATCCTTTCTTTCAAACAAGTAGGATCTTAGGATATAAAACAGATAAACATGAAATTGTTTTAGTTGGAAGCAGAGTGATGCTAAAAAGAACAAGTCTCCTTGGAGAAATGGCTAATACCAGACCTTAGCAGAAAATTTACCACATGGGCCTGGAATATCTTATTGAACCAGGAAGCAAAGAAGTTATCTAAAGTTTACTAGGGTCATATCAAAAGGTCCCAGGAGGGAAGCGGACGTAGCTCAAGTGGTTGCTCCCGTTTACCATATGGGAGGCCCTGGGTTTGGTTCTCGGGGCCTCCTGGTGAGGGCAAGCTGATGGCCCACACCTGCGCCCAGAGAGAGCTGACGGCCCCTGCCCGTGGAGAGCTGGAGCAGCAAGATGATGCAACAAAGGGGAGACAAGCAGACACAGAGGAAATGCGAAGCAAATGGACAGAGAAAGCAGACAGTGGCAAGGGTGGGGGGAGTAAATAAATAAATAAATATCTTTTTTTTTTTT
>JAQZBX010080653.1:0-13790 GCA_029593785.1 Cabassous unicinctus | reverse complement strand
CTCCCATAAACAAAGTCTTAGAGGCCCAGGAAAAAAAAGATAATGCTTGTTTACCCCCCTTTTTTTCCTAAACCTTTCTCTCAGAGGAAATCTTGGAAGATTTTGGCCCTAACTATTCTGTGGAGGATTAATAAAGGGCAAAGATACAAATCACAGACCCACATCAGGCACATTCTTTCTGAAGCACAGACTGAACTGGCCAAGAATGCAATAAGCTCAATCCTGAACCCAATGCCACACAAAGATTCTATAAGATTTTAACAGAAGCACAGTGAGGCAGTTTATAATTATTTTAAATGTATCACCACTACCACACCCCACTTCTCCCAGCATAAATCACCTGCTAACCTAGACACAGGCATAGGAGAAAGACGGAAACACTCAGAAAGGAAGGGAATGATGACATGACACAAAGGACAGGAATGTAGAAGCTTGTAAGTGCATTTTAATCACCGTATCTTCAGATGTATGAGGATAGTAATGATATTCCTCAGGGTTGGAGACAGAGTGTCTATCAGTCTGGAGACACTAGGGGTTTATTGCAGGTAGGGAAGGGATTCCTCTCCCTAAGTGACCATTGTTTTGCTACTCTGTAGCAGGAAAATAATGGATTGTAAACCCTAGGACGTGGCCCATTAGAAAGTATAGCTACGTAACTAAAGTAGCCACAAACTCTTGTTCACAAAGTACCAGGTACATAGCAAGTGCTCAGGACATTTTGCTGAATTGCAGGATCCAATTAATAATTCTCCAGGGCCTGCAGGGATTGCTCCCTGGATCATTTTGAAGTTTAATTTAGGATGTGCCCAAAGAAACTCTGTCTCCAAAACAATTAATCCTTACCCCCTCACCTTCCTGAAATTCTCACCTTCCTTGTTTAATCTGAAATCTAAATTAAGACTAATCTGAAATTCTTTCAGATGAAGCCCTAGAGCTTCCTAAAGTCTCCACTAAAATATTTATTTGTTACCCAGGCACATTAACCTATTAATACCCATCTTCTCTGGTTAGTTTGTCAGATTTTTGCAGGGTGGGGAAGCGGGCATAGGTGGAGAAAGGGGTTCTCATTTCACCCACACTTCAGCCTGATGAGGAAGGCAGAGCAAGCGCTGTTTCGTTGAGGCTCAGAGAGTCAAGTGGCTTGCCTGGCACTACAGTGAGAGAGTCCTTGAGCTAGGACTATGGTCTCTTCATGCTTCTTCTATTTGATACTTGCTCGGTTTGTGCAGAAAAATACCAGAGAAATACCTGGTAGGTGCCCATAGCTCAGGAGTTGCAAGTACCCAATAAATGTTAGGTCCACCTTATATCCATGTATCTCCTGACCTACAAACTGCCACATGCCAACAATGGCCAACTGAGAAAACAAACACATACTGTCTGGAGGGGAGATGGGGCAGGGTATGATTATTGTCATAAATTTATTAGTAAGTGGTTGGTATATAATGGATATAATAAATTGTATCAATCTACTTAATATTCATTCAACACATATTTATTGGTCACCTATTATACTCCAGGCACTGTTTTAGGCTCTGGGGATATAATAGTAAATAAAACAGTAAAACAAGAAATCTCGGGAAGTGGATGTGGCTCAAGTGATTGAGCTCCCACCTACCACAGGGGAGGTCCCAGGTTCGGTTCCCAGTGCCTCCTAAAGAAGACGAGCAAGACAGCGAGCTGACGCAATGGGCTGGCCCAGCAAGCTTATGCAATAAGAGACACAAGGAGGAAAACATAATGAGAGACACAACAAAGCAGGGAGTGGAGGTGGCTCAAGCGATTAGGTGCCTCCCTCCCACATGGGAGGTCCTGGGTTCGGTTCCCAGTGCCTCCTAAAAGGAAAACGAACACCCAAAGAACACACACAGTGAGTGCAAACAATGGAGGGGGGGGAGAAAAATAAATAAATAAAATAAATCTTTAAAAAAATTCTCTGCTGTCCATTCTAGTAAGGGGAGAAAAGCAATAAACACAATAAATAAGTAACATATAAAGTATGTCTGATGAAGATAAGTGCTATGGAGAAAAGTAAAGCAGGAAAGAGAAATGCTGAGTCCCAGGCTGGAAGGGTAGTAGATGGGATTTTAAATCAGGTAGATAGAGACGGACTTATTGAGATGGTGACCTTTGAGTAAAGTCTTGAAGGAGGTGAAGGGGTAAGCCATGAGGATACCAGAGGAAGAGTGTTCCAGGCAAAGGAAATAGTGGGTACAAAGGCTCTAGTACAAAAAATTAATGACACACAGTTAAGAAACCCTTGAGTAGAAATCTTCAGTTTGGTGGTTCCTGCATTCATAGTTTTTGATTAATGGGAATTAAATACTTAGTTAATACATAAGCCTACAACTTAAACTTCTGCCCTATAATTATCAGAGAAGAAATCAATATCTGGGTCTTGGACTCTGGTTTAGATAGGAAATTATCCTTTTAAATCACTTTTTCATTAAGAAAAGTTTTAACTTGTTAATTAATAATTTACCAACTGTGAAAAGGTATTGCATAATGTATTGCTCAAAAGTGATACTTTCATATTTTAGGGATGTTTGAATACATTGTGTGGTATTACACGGGGCAAAGGTATTGTGAGCATGTGCAGATCATCATTATGTTCTAGTGCACAACAGACACTCTTGGGTTCAACCCAAACTTCATGGTACTCATCCAAACTTCATGCAACACACCCAGGAAGTCTTTCAACTCAGAGAAGAAACATGCCTACGAATACTCTCTGTTTCACACAGCTTGGATTTCAGTGCAGTTCAACATGGTACTGACACCACTGTGCCTCTGTGACTAGGTGATAACAACCACAGTTAGTTTTGAAGATAATCACCATGCTGGGTCAATTCATGATTCTGCTGATTTGGACTGGTGGCTACAGCAAGGCGTCTAGTCTCCTGGGTTCAACAAGCATTTACTAGGCACTGTGCTAGGTGTTGGAGGTACAACAGTGACAAGGCAAAAATGGTCTGCTTTCACAGAGCTTCCATCTCCAGAAAAATATAGGGAATAAATAAGTAAATCAATAAACAAACAATAAAAAGTTAAAGATCCTGATGAGCAAAGCAAAACTAACTAAAGTAAAATAAAAATGGGGCAAGTTGTAAGAGAACAACAGTGGGCAATCAGTCAAGTTCGAGAGATCAGAGAGCGCCTCTCTGAGGAGGTGACGTTTAAGCAGGGACCTGCAGGATTAGAATGGACCACCCACGGGAAATGCTGGAGGGATTGCAGGCCCAGGAGAGGGAGGCGCATGCGCAGAGACGCTGAGGCGGGAAGGTGCAGCGTGGTGACAATTTGTACACCGCCAGCGAGACTGGAGTGCGGCGAGCAAGCTCGGAATGATACGCCTGTCTCCAACCGGTTTCGTAAAACTGCCAGAAGGAAGCAGCAGTGTCCTTTGGACATATGTTTCACATGTACACGAAATCATATTGCAGGAGCTGATGGTCTCACGGGCATAGAATAGGGTTTGCCTTTATCTAATGAAGAGGGAATATCACTGTTTTTCAAAGACAGATGCGTTGGGGTAAAATTTACATACAGCAAAATTCATGTACAGTTCTGTGAGTTCTGACAAACACACTGAGTTGTGTAACTACCACCACAATCTAGATATAAAACGGTTCCATGACCGAGAATGGCTCTGCAGTCATTCTCTTCCCTCCTCCACCCCTAGACTCTGGCAACTGCTGTTTCCTGTACCTATAGTTTTTGCCTTGTCCAAGAATGTCATATAAATGAAATTATACACGATATGGTCTTTTTAGTGTAGCTTCTTTCTCACAATGCGTTTGAGATTCATCTACATTCTATGTGTCAGTAGATCACTCCTTTTTATTGCAGTGATATTCAATTGTGTAAATGTGCCACAGTTTATTCACCCATTCCCCAGTCAAAGATCATCTGGGTGGTTTCCAATTTTTGGTGATGATGAATAAAACCACTATCAATATTTCCAACCAGTTTGTGTGTATGTGCATGTTTTCACTTCTCTAGCCTGAATACTTAGGAGTGGGGCTGCTAGATCATATGGTAGTGTATGCTCAACTTTATAAGAAACTGCCAGCATCAATGTGTGAAAGTCTCAGCACTGCTTTTTAAGCAAAAATATTGTTGGTTTTATTTTAAAGAGACTCCCTTTCTTGTCTGTCCTCACTGATTCATTAGATTTGTAACATTCACTTCTGGATTGGAGTCTGTGCTGTTTGGATATAGGCAGAGAATGTAACGTATTTTGTAAATAACAGCAGAAGAAATTATAATTGGATCACAAACTGAGAGCAAATGGTAGGAATCGATGGTTTCTTGCTTTTGCCTTTGGCCATCCCCAAGTCTTGGTCTGGTTTGTAGTAGGTTTGGGGTGTCAGCCTAGCAGACAATACCCCAGGCCATTCCAGCTGCAGGGTTCAGCATTCAGACCAAGGAGGATGAATGACATATCCCCACTGTAACTTGACACCCAATACAAATCCTGTATAAACACCTGAGATTGAAAGCAGATCTTGGCAGCTTCAGAACTGAGCCATACTGTTTGGGGGCCTGTAGAATGATAATCATGTGACTCTGCACACACATCTGGGGTGCTTTTGCATTGGAATGTCATTACCGAACTTCTGAGTTGTGTTTTTGGAGTTGCCATCCAGTTCCAGGAGCCCTACTGATCCAATAAACAGGATTATGACCCAACCTATCCTTCAATTTGTGCTACCTAAACTAGCTTATTTGGGCAGGGCAGCCTTTAATGGATACAATAGACATCAGAGTGTCATAACCTTGTCTAAGGGGCTAAGTGACACAGGGGTACCTGGGTCATATTTTCTGAATCACAAATGAAAAATTATGGTTTGATAAAGGATTTTTTGTGGACTCCTATGTATTGTACTATAATATTAATTTATTTACTATTGGCGGAAACTTTTTAATGTCTGGGACATTTTGGTGACTTTTGAGGAAAAGGAAAGAGAGTATTTAAAATTAGCAGGACAGTCCTAGAAAATCCAAGATGTATGCTCACCCTACAAAGTAGGCTTAGAGCCACTTATCCTGCTACCTTCTTTTTTTTTTTTTAAAGATTTATTTATTTTATTTTATTTATCCCCCCCTTGCTGCTTGTGCTGCTGTGTCCATTCGCTGCGTGTCTTCTCTGTGTCTGCTTATCTCCCCCTTGCTGTGAGGTCTTGCTGCATCAGCCCACGGCGCCACGCGAGCTGGCCTGCCCTCACAAGGAGGTGCTGGGAAGCGAACCCCGCTTCCTGCCGTGAGGTTGCTGCATCAGCCCATTGCACCGCTCAGGCCGGTTTTCCCCATGGCCAGCAGTGTGACATTGGGTAGCTGTCTTAACCTTTTAAAGCCTCAGTTTCTTCATGGAGGTAGTTATGGGTTGAATCATGTCCCCCACAAAGTAATGTTCAAATCCTAACCCCTTGTCCTGTGGATATGAACTCGTGTCTTCAAAGATCCTTTTAAAGATCCAAACTGAATCAGGATGGGCCTTAATCCAATATAACTGGAGTCCTTATAAGCAGAGAAATTTGGACACAGAGGCAGTAGGAGTGAGTAAGAAACAGAAGGAGACATAGAGCCATGAGCTGGAGGCTGAGACTGAGTTACGGATTTCCGGCAAGCCACCACCAGAACACTGAAGACTTCGAAGAAGGCATGGCCTTGCTGACACCTCGGCTTTAGACCTCTAGCCTCCAAAACTATGAGACAATCAATTCCTGTTGTTAAACCAACTAGCTGTGGTATTTGCTATAGCAACCCTGGCAAACCAAGACAGGGGTTAATATGAGGATTAAATGAGACAAGATTAGTGGTGCTTAGTACAGTGCATGGTACAAGCAGTGATAGTTATTAGGATAATTATTTTCTTTCTTCTGTAAATACAGGGAGAAGGGAATATAAAATACAAAACTGGCTGATTTAGAGGCTAAGAATGCAGAAGATTTCCTCTTTTGCACCATTAAAATCTTTAAATATTCTACTTCTTCCAGTTTGACAGCTGAAGATGTCTGGAATGCTATTACTGAAATTTCCAGCTGTATTAATTTTCTACTTCTGCTCTGCAAAGTACCACAAGTTTAGTGGTTTAAAACAACATAAATTTATTATCTTACACTTCTTCAGGCTAGAAGGCCAACATGGGTCTCACTGAGTTAAAATCAAGTTGTTGGCAGAGCTGTGTTCTTTGCTGGAGATTCTAGGGGAGAATCCTTTTTTTTTTTTGCCTTTTGCAGCTTCTAGAGCTGCCCACATTCCTTGACTTGTGGCTACCTTCCTTGATCTTCAAAGTCAGTAATGACAGGTCAAGTCCTTCTTATGTCATATCTCTCTATCCCACTCTTGTGCCTGTCTCTTCCACTTTCAAGGACTCATGGGATTAGATTGCGCCCACCTGGATCATCCAGCACTATATCCCATTTCAATGTTCTCAACATTAATCACATCTGCACAGTCTCTTTTGCTGGGGATTAGGATGTGGACATATTCAGGGACCATTATTCTATCACAGCAGAAAATTCAAAATATGTTCAAATTGAAAACTAAATATGAGAAGAGAGGATATGTACATCTCTGTGTGTGTATGTACATCCTGTATTAACCCAAAACTGAGAATAGTATCCAAATATAAATGAACTGACTTTTTACTCAACTCTTAATAGAGAAATTTCAAATAAGAGTAATTTGATCGTATTTTCCATTTAAATGACCCAATCATTGAAATATTTAAAATATTTACTTTAAATAATGCTTCAAAGACAAATCAAACTATGCCAAACTCAAAGATGTGTTACCTTGTTCTCTGTATGTCTCCCCAGAGGAAAGCAGAAACATCTATTATGCAATATTCTGCCATGATATACATATAGACATAACTACTCACTCGAATAATTTCTTCTCACACACACACACACACACACAAACTGCCCTATACACACCTGTGCTGATTTTAAAAACTACACAAAATGCAGTAAGTTGTTCCCATTGCTATTGCACTTGGAAGGTCTTGGCCTGCTGCAGTTGGAAACAATACTACCCCAGCTGACAGAACTGGAATCAACTCAGTCAGAGTAGTTGAAGAGGTGAGCTTGCTTTTATTTTTAGGAAATATGATTGTTTATCTCTCTTCAACTGCTTTAGTGAAACTTCAAAGGAGTTCCTACTATTTTTGATAGCCACAGCAACGTGATTCATGGATAAAATGAAGAAGAGAAGTGAGGTGGTGGTTAAAGGAAGGGCATATGTGAATAAACTTAAGCAATCTCAGCGTAGGGCAAAAGCATCCAAATATGCTAATTCTTTTCCTTATCTACCATTCTTTTGCTATGCTAATAAAAAATATGGATGCTTTTGTCAACTCCTTTTTCCAATCTGTATCTTGAATAGTTTTTCCAGGAGTGGTGCCTTTGAATTCATATTTTCCCCAATACCACATGTGACAAAGAACCTGTATTTACAGCACGGCTGGCTAGAGATGATTTACAGTCTGTTGCTTAAAGCAGATCGTAGATAACTTGAATGAGGTCAAGTAAAATGTCTATCTCAGAAAAAAGCATACTATAAGAAATAAATGTTATTTTTCACTTATCTCACCCATCCCTCATCATTCAAGGCAGATTGGATATATGTCTTCTAGCTTTACCATAGGGTACCTGGGAATTTTGAACATTTGGATTATTAGATTGTGATGGTTGATTTCATGTGTCAACTTTGCTAGGTTGTCATGTCCAGATGTTTGATCAAGCAAATGCTGGCCTGATTATTATTATGAAGGTATTTCATAAATGTATTTGCATCTACAGTTGGTTGATTGCAACTATGGCTGACTGCATCTACAATCAACTAAGGAAATTGCCCTCAGCAATGAGGAAAGTCTCCTCATTCAGTTGGAAGTCTTAAAAGCCAGAAATGAGGATTTCAGAAAACAAATGAAAAATTTCTGCCTCTACTTCAGCCAGCTAGCCTCTTCTAAGGAATTCAACTTCACCTTTATTGGAGTTTCCAGCCTGTGGCCTGCCCCACAGAGTCTGAATTGAGTGAGACAATTCCTATAATAAATATCTTTTGTTATCATATATATGTTTATAATAATGTATATAGTCAGGATTCTCTGGAGAACCCTGACTAATATATAGCTGCTGACAGTAGATAAACTTAATTTTCTGCCACTAATACCTAAAAGACTGAATTGGGCTGATGTGACACATTGCAAGCATTTCCCAACAACACAGAACTCTGAACCCTCCAGGATTTCACCCCCCAGCCCCCAGTGCTTGCTGACTCTGTGGACAGTGGAGCATGGTGCTTGGTAATGCACTGCTTTGGGGGATGCAAGCTTGTCAGTGTCAAAGGCATCGTCAGAAGCTGAAGCTAGAATGCCAACCCCTTTGGATGGCTCCTGTTTTTTCTTATCTGATGGCTTCCTCAGTCTACCACAGTTAGAAATGAGCCTTGCTCAAACTGATGACTGTAATGCAATGTGACTGGGGAAGAAGATTTGCTATTTCATTATTTCATTCTGGAATATACCACAAGGCCTCATGTACTAGGATGTTTGACGTTGACACCTTTCAAATCACCCACCCGCCCTTCCGAAGCCCCAGCCTCTCCAGTGCGGGTAGGGCATAGTGATGGGTGTGGACCAAATGGACTTTAACATGGGTGAGGTCCTCCCCCAAGGCTCAGTATTACTCATTAAATGATGTTAAACTGGAATTAGGGTTAGGAAAATTGGGAGTGGAGGATGAGAAGGAGGAGAGAGTATCAGCATACAGTCTCAGGAAAATAGAGGCAAAGGCCTGAGTGTATGAACTTGACTTCAGATAAAATCTGTTCATAGAGAACATACACTGGAGCTGATATCTGAATATGGAAAAAGGAACAAATTACGTGAAGTGCTGGCAAAGAGCATTTCGGGAAGAGCAAATACAAAGACCCTGCACTAAGGAGAAGCCAGCTGGGCTTGAGCAAGAGAAAAGAGCCCTGTGGGCTAGGAAGCTTCTCTTGAGACTCATATTGTCATAAAATTGAATAATATAGAAGAGAACCCAGAATGACTTGTTCTCTAAATTTTCCCAAGCACATCTTCTCCAATAAAGCCAGAGTGTTCTGGAGGAAAGAATGTCTCTTACTCTGATGGAATAAAAAGGAACAACTTGGGAGGCAGATGTGGCTCAAGTGATTGGGCTCTCATACCATATGGGAGGTCCAGGGTTCGATTCCTGGGTTCTTCTGGTGAAAGGCAAGCTGAACCGCGCAGTGAGCTGGCCCGAATGGAGAGCTGGTGTGGAAAGATGATGCAACAAAAAGAGACACAGAAGAGACACAGGGAGCTGAGGTGGGGCAAGAGATTGAGCAGCTTCTCTCCACTCTGGAAAGTCCCGGGATCGGTTCCCAGTGCCACCTAAAGAGAAGACAAGTAGACACAGAAAAACACACAGTGAATGGACATAGAGAGCAAACAACAAGGAAAGAGGGGAGAAATAAATAAAATAAATCTTTTGAAAAATTAAATGCAGCATAGTTATGAAACATCAATTTTTCCATCTGACTTCTTGGTAGCACCAGTAACCTTTGTATTCAGTTTTAATTTAAATCCTTGTTTTTGAAGGACACATTGAAAGTTTTTAGATATCTCCATATCAATTCCAGCTCCACCAATATGACCCAAAAACTCAACTGCTGTGACATCTGCACCAAGTCTTTGCCAAACTGAAACCTGCAAATAACAATCCAAAAAATAAAACAGCCAATAACCACAGAAACAAAAATAAAGATTTCTATAGCATATCTTTATTTATTATGAGATAATTTTCTTCTTTTGCTAATATGTTCCTATAAGAAGTTCTGAGGTTTAAAAGTAACAGTATGGCAAATACATACAACTTCACATATTCATTCATGCATTCTTTCTTTCATTCAACATTTACTGAGCACCTACTATGTGCTAGGCATTAAAAAATATGGCCGCCATCAGCAGTGAAGTGCCCAGTGGGCACAGGTACTGGAGGGCGGGGCTCATTGGGCTGAGGGGTGTTCTCACCTTATGCTTGTCAACCTCGTGTCTCAGAGTTTTACCTCCTCCTGAACTAGGGCCTGACAATGATTTTTCAGAGATTGCTGCAATGGTTTGTTCCAAAGGCAGGTACAGTGATGAATGTGTGGGAGAGGTGGTGAACTGGAAGGGGAAGTTGAATCAAGACTGAATTGTTGTTTCTTTCTCTTTTTTCCTACCTCAAGGGATGGGTTTTCTCCTTTGCTTTTTCCCGCTAGTGCCACAGATAGCAATATCTGTGGCTGCTGCAATCCCTGGCGCCTCACCCAGAGTATCACCTTGCCTAGAAGTCATTTGTTCTTATGACTTTTCCTGGCCCAAGAGCCAGAGAGTTGTGATGCTCCACGGTGGCTGGAAATTTCTCTTCTACTCCTAAATTCTCAAAAAAGCCTATATGTTCCATTAGAACATCAGTCCCAAATTAACCAGATTGTCATCACGCCTCTACTTTGTGACACCTGCAGACAATATCTTCATGGTTTACTTTTCTCCTGTGGATTAGGAGACCTACAGCATATGTGTTCTTAGCAATTTAAGGTCCAGCCCAGTATCCATACCAGTGTGAAAATGTAGCTGTGGCTGAGAATCTAACTGGGTCATATCTAAATAAATACAATTTCTGTGATCTTGGCTAATTTCTGCCTGCCTATGTCTACATTTCCCTCGAATAATAAGGTTTGACAGCCCAGAAATGACCTCTGTGATCACTGCAATCTGGCAAAGGTGAATCTATCTTACAACAAAGACAGCCAGAATGGAAAAACCATAATTAACAATATAACCACAAAAGTTTAACAATACAGAGAAGATATTCTCTGCTAAGACTCTTGACAGCATAGTTTCAAATTTCAAAAATCTTATCTTCCCTCCCGCCTCTACCAATCTCTCTCCCAACCCCAAACTTGATAACTTAACTCACAAAATGAAGACCAAACTCCTTAGCAGGCATAAAATATAAAAGGACTTCCTGTGAGCAGGACTCGGTCTGCTTTTCCAGCGTCACCTTTTGATATCTCCCTTCCACACTCTATGTTCTAGTCAAAATGAATTATTCTAGTACTCCAAATGCATCATGTTGTCTCCACCCCCAGGTCAGCCATTGCATGTGCTGGCCCCTCTGTCTGAAGGGGCCGTATGTCTTCCTACTTGCTTCTCCTGGTGTAAAAGAACTTTATCATCTTTTGGTTCATAGCCTTTGAATCCTCTTCCTATGTGTGAGGACATTCCTCACCTTTTGCGTCTTTTGGGAGGCAGTCTTTGCCTTCCTTTACAGAGACTGAAAAGACCTAATACTCAAATTCCCAGCTACCCTGGCAGCTAAGATGTGGGTGGGTGACCCAGGCTTGGCCCATCAGCTGTACCTGACTGGGGTGTTGACTCTGGAAGTAATGATACAAGAAAGCAGGGCAGGAAGGCTCCTCTCTTCTGGCCATGGCAGTGGTGGGGGGCAGCATGAGGTTTCCAGTCTGTGGTGTCCATGCCACCAACAGCACCCTCACCACCTTGGCACCACTTTTCAGATCTTGCACTTAAAATGGAGTCTATTCCTGTTACTTGCAATTAATAATATAACTGATATTCCTAGGTGCCTTCTATTTGTCCTTCAAGACTCCTCTCGGTTTCTACTCTCTCTAGAAGCAGCTCCCATCCCTGTCCCACCCCTAGCCAGTGCCTCTCCTCTAAACTCCTATGGAAGTCTGGTCTACCCCAGCTCAGCACTGATGACACTGTATTTTTATCTGTCCCGTCCTCTAAACTGTAAGTTCCCTGAGACAGAGATTCAGTTTTGTGCCTGTTTGTTCTGAGAGTCCAACACAGTACTGACATGCAGAAATAGTAGTAGCAGTACTAATACTAGTAGTAATAGTAACAACAACTAACATTTATTGAGCACCTATTATGTGCCAAGTGCTACTTTATCTTATTTGTCAGGTGCAAAAAATATATTTAATTAGTGAATAAATGAATGCATATGAAGAATGGCTCATAGGATATTCTTGAATAATGTGGCTTGGGCAAGCCTGAGGAAAGATTGGTACTATCACACTTCATTAATTAGTACACCTTCTTCTCTCTCTCCTTTTTTCCTTTGGCTATGTCTCTTATGTTCCACTCTTGTCCTTGTCTAGATGTTCTTTAATTCCTAGAAAGATGATCGGCAGTGTTTATAGTGTTAGTTGCTAGTGATTTTATGTTTGCCTTTTAAAAGAAGCTTCTTCAAGTTTGAGAAGTTTTCAGAAGGAATGAACCTTTTATTGTGGAATGACTTATAGTAGACAGTACTTGTTTTTATGCCTTGGGCATAAGAGCTGTGGATAGAGAACAAATACCTGTATACAGGCATGAGAAGGAGTCGGGGAAGTTGCTCCCATCCTCCTCCTCCCTCTTCTCAGGACCTCTTCTGGGGTCTTCCTAATCCCCACAGAGAATTTCCCAGGGCCTTGGCCAAGTCATCTTCTCCTGGAGTAGCTTCATAGTGACAAGAAGGAGAGGGACCTGGGGACAATCCTGTTTGCTTTTCCATTCCCTTCCTCTACTTTCCTGACTCCTGACTGAGTCAACACAGAATTGATACACCATCTCTCAGAGGCTGAAGACCCTTGTTCTAGATAGACTCTATCTAAAACTTTCTGTTTATATCACCCTAACTGAAAATCTCACGGTGAACAGAGGGCCCTCAGGTCAGTTATAAACCTGTTTTTAAAACAAAACTTGTCCCAGTAATTCCACTTCAAAAGACGTGAAAACAGGCACTCAAACAAGTTCTTGTACATGAGTGTTCATAGCAGCATAATTCACAAGAGCCAAAATGTAGAAACAATCTGAATGTCTATCAGTGGATGAAGGGATAAACAAAATGTGTTCTATACCTACATTGAAATATTATTCAGCCATAAAAAAAATGTAGGACTGATACATGCTACAACGTGAATGAACGTTGAAAATATTGTGCCAAATTAACGAAGCCAGACACAAAGGCCAAATATCATTGGATTCCACTTATATGAAATATCCAGAATAGGTAAATCTATAGAAATGGAAAGCAGATTGGTGTTGCCAGGGACTGGGGGGAGGGGTATGTGGAAAGGCTGCTCAATGGATGTGGGATCTCCTTTGAGGGTAATGAAAATACCTTGGAGCTAGGCAGAGGTGTTGGTTGCACAATGTTGTGAGTGAACTAAATGCCACCAAGTTGTGCACTTTGAAATGGTTAATGGTTAATTTTATGTTATGTGAATTCTCCTTCAATAAAATAAAATAAAGCCAATCAACCAAACAAACAAAAACATGGCAAGAAGGAGAGGGTGGCACAACAACAGAGAGTTCATCCAGGTCTGCGTTTGGACTTCTTGCCAGGTTGTCCTGTGAAATTAGGAGTATGTAGTTGGATGAAGGTGGTTACTTGTTTCATAACAAACAAGGTCTTCAAATCCTTTGAATAGCAAAAGAACAGAACACTCCATTAAGATGTATTCCTTGAGCCTCTGAACTGAGATCTTTATTTACAAGGGAGGCTGGTCTTGGCTGGAAAAATGGCAGTCTGATTTAGGTCAAAATGATAACCTCAAAATCATCATCTCAGAACACAGCACCAAGTTATTTTACATGGACCTTAATGTCCTGATAGAATAGAGGATGTTGAGGGAAAAAATGAAGGCCATAGGAAAACTTGAGGGTTTTTTTTCAATTGTTTGCTCTGGTTAGATTCTCACTATGTTTTTTTTTTTTT
>JAQZBX010080652.1:0-13788 GCA_029593785.1 Cabassous unicinctus | reverse complement strand
CTTTATGGCCTGGTATCTGTGGACTTCTACCCCAAATAAATACCCTTTATAAAGACCAACCCATTTTTGGTATTTCACATTAGCACCCCTTTGGCTGACTAATACAGTAGTTTAGATGGTAGAAGGCCCAAAAACAAGATGGGCTAACGCCTTGCATAGGGACTACTGCCCTGTAAAGATCAAAAACACTTTTTTGCTCTAATGATCAGGCTACTATTAGTATGTTTAGGGCAAAAATTCCCATTTGCCATTCTCACACTTAGTATTTGTTTTCCTGGGGCTAAGGTAAGATGGAGGCAGAAACCAGTGTGATCAAAGTTTTTCATTGACTCACTTTGTAGAAGCAAGTGTTTTGGTTTGTTTTTGTTTTTTTTTTCCTGTGGGGGAGATTGGACACGTGGAATAAATATTATTTCCTGTGCAGAAGTTATTCTATTAAATTAATGTTCTCATCCGTTTCCACATTTATAGGGATCATTACATGAGGTAGGAGGGCTGTTGTTTTTTTAAAATAAAATAAACTTATTTTAGAACAGTTCAGATATAAAAATTTTGGAGATAGTACAGAGAATCCAGCATACCCCACAACCAGATTCCCCTATTATTAACATCTTACATTAGTATGGTATATTTATTATGATTAATGAGCCAATATCTACACATTATTAACTAAAGCCCATACTTCGTTCAGATTACCTTATTTTTTTAATCTAATATCGTTTTTCTGTTTCAGGATCCCATCTAAGGTACCACATTACATTTTTTTGCCATGTCTCCTTAGGCTCCACTGGCTGGGACAATTTCTCAGATTTTCCTTGTTTTTGATGAACTTGACAGATTTGAGAGGTATTTGTCAGGATTTTGTAGGTCTTTCTATTGGGATTTTCAAAAATGATTTTTTCAAGATTAGACATACAGGTTTTTGAGATGAAGACCATAGAGAAGAACTGCCATTTTTATTGCATCATATCAAGGATATGTACTATCAACACGACATCACTATTGATATAATACTGATCACCTGGTCATGGGAGTATTTGTCAGGTCCCTCCACTGTCCCCGCCGCAACCGCCCACATACACCTTTGCCATGCTTTTTGAAAGGAAGTCACTGAGCACAGTACACACTGAAGGAGTGGGGAGTTATGCTCCACCTTCTTGAAGGAGGAATAGCCATATAAATTAATTGGAATTCTTCTTTCTATTCTCCCCCATTTACTTAGTTATCCATGCATTTATTCATGTAGGTTTGACTCATGGATTTTTATGCTGAATATAATCCAAAACTACTTTATTTATTCTCTTCCTCAAATTGTTCTAGCTTTGGCCTTTGAGAGATTTTGCAGTTATCTCCCATGTGCCTTTGACGTACCTGCATCAATACGGATGTTTTTAAAGCATCCCCTTACCTTCTGACACTACAAGACGCTCTAGGCTCATTTTGAATATTTCATGCACCGGTCTAGAATCAGCCATTTCTCCAAGGAGTCCTGGTTGCTTTAATTGGGAGAATGGTATCAGAAACCGAGGTCTAGGACTAGGTTTGCTTGTTGCTACTGGCTGTAGTTGTTTAGGAGAGGGCTGCTTTTTAAACACAACGTAAACTTCTGATTAGATTTTTTTCTTCATTGAAGTATTCACTTTGGGTTTTCTATAACTATTGTAAGAGCCTTAACTTTTCTCAAATCCAATTCAGAAATTCTAATTTAGAATGAGTTTGCAATATACCAAAATATTATCAAGTAACACAAAAACCTTTGCCATTATTTTATAATCATACCTTCCTTCTACCAAAATAGGAAATGGTCTTATCAACCTTGATAAGGCCCTTGGTTGTTTTGGAAAATGCAGGAAGAAAGATTTTTCACTCTTAATTGCTGTTAAATGAAATGTACCACACACCTGAAATATTTCTAAAAGTAGTTTAGAAAAAAGATAAAATATATTATTAGATTAATTTTGCCTCTATGGTAGCTAATAACTTTGAAGGGGGACAGTGATGTACATGTTTAGGAAATGGTCTGGATTCAACAAATAAACAAACAGTTTGGAATTGGGGCATTCTTTCAAGGCAGGTATCAGAAATTTCTTTTCCCTAGCTGGATTGACTAAGCCAGTCTAAACTGGGAGTGCTGCATAATTATAGAATATTCAAAGTGAGATGGCTAGAGCAGTTAAGTTGGAAAGCATTGAAGTTTGTAAGTCAGGAGAGAACAAGGTAGCATTCTGATGAAGTGGAGAATGGGGTGTTGAAACTGTGGAGATTTAAGGGGTGTTGAATCAGAGTCATGAAGCAGACAACAGAGTTGGAAATGGTAAACTATGATCAAGTGGATCAAATAGGAAGACCTTGACATTCAGCGTGAGAGGTATTTGTTACAGTATAGAAGCTAGAGCAGGAAAACAAAGGAAAATGCACACTCATGGTCAAGGAACTGTGTTATATGCCCGAGGGATCTGAGGAAGCCTTGAGAAAACGCTTATTCAAGGTTACATACAGCACTCAAAGTTTCTCCATGAGCAAACAAGACCTGCTCTCAAAGGCTGAAATTTCATCTTCATGGTCTTCTGAGTGATGGACTTATTGTGTGGCTGGGGATACTGACGTGTATGCCTTCTATTAGGGACCTGTGTTGTAGATCCAGGAAGCTTTTCAGAAGCTTTGGACTTGTGTTGCTCTCCTCTCTGAGGTTCCATTGCCACCAAAGCAGCCTGTGATCAATAGCAGTGGTGGATGCTATGTCTGATTCTCCATGGGTCCATTAATTCCTTGAGAGCAGGAACATTTCCTTTCCGTTGTTATGCCCTACACATTGAGGACCACACATGTTCTAAAGAGGTTTCCACTAAGTATTGAACCAAATGGAATATCTAGGTCCCAATCGATACATGTTTATCTTAAAAATCTATTACTCTATACATTTTTCTCACTAATTCTGTCATTATATAAGAGATGTGTAGCAGGGGGTTGATTGGAGAGGTTACCTTGTGGGGGTGGGTGGGTAGAGGAAATGTTCCTCCCAACCATTATTTTACGAACGACCAAAAGAAAGCTATGTATATAATGAAATTTTCCCTGAACGATTCAGTTTGTTGAGTGATTGAACTTGTTAGATAATTGCCAAAAGCACCCACTGCTTTTATGCTTTTGCAGGGAACCTAGGCTTTTGAACAGAGGTAGATTCACATCATTTTCCTGAGGTAAACCAAACGCTGCATTCTGGATCTCATTTCAATTCAACCTTGTTGTTAAAACTCTGTTCCTGGATTCTGTGAATTGGAGTCTGAGTGTGATGAAAGATAGTTATTCCAGTAAGACCAATTTATTCAGTAACCTATATATAAAAGATCCTGGAGAAGATAACTGAATGGGCTGGTGCTCAACATGGAAATTTATAACCTATTTATTTAGATCTTGGAGAAAATAACTGATGGGGCTGGTGCTCAACATGGAAATGGGCTCAGGTATGTCTCAGCTGGAATTCATAGTAAAATACAGTCTTAAAATTTTTAAACCCTAAAGGAATTCAGTCAGAAGGAAGAAGAAAAAAGACAGGCTTTTGCTGATTTCTTCTTCTGTTTGAATTTTTTTTTTGCACAGCTGCAGCTTTATTTTCAATGACTTATTATTGAGTAACTGTGTCAGTATGTGAGAGGAAATGAGAAAACAGATGGAAACCCAAATGAAACATTATAAGTGCCTTTATGCCACCTCATACACCTTTAATTAAGCTTATGCAGCACTTGAGATGACAAGCTCAGGAAAAGTTTCTTTGTTTGCCTAAAAGCTTTATTCCAATTTTTGTAATAACATGTATCACATGAATCAATCGGTTACAGCGCTTTGTCATTTATAAATATCTTGCACTATCTGGGCTGAAAATCTGTAAACTGGAAAGTAGCATAAGTTTGTCAGTCTAAAGCCCTGGAATATTAAATTTTTCAAAAAAAAATTAAAACATTTCTCGATAACCAACCTGAATAAGACTGTCTTTGAATGGTAGTAAAACAGTCTATTCTGTAAATCCAATGAATCCATTATGACCTAATGAAAGAGATAACCAGAAAGAATCAGGATTAGAAAGTATTTCAGCATTACAAAACCCAATTTATCCAATCCATTGGGGGAAAAAACTGATATGAATTAAAAACAAGAAAAAGTGTTAATAATCAACTTGAACATATAATGGGGAATAACTCCCTATGCATTATCAACCAATTTGCTGGGCAGGCTAGGAAAGCTCAGCTTTGGGGAGCAATCAGGGAAGCTTTTGGCACCCTTCCTGATCCCTTCTACAGGGCAGTTTGGAGCCAGTCTGTGCCCCTTCATGGGTCCCTGGCACTGTTTTGGCTGGGAAAGACTAAATTGGGAAAGTCTTCTCCAGGGTGAACCTCCTCCCAGAATTTGCCCTCCAGGCAAAAGCAGCTTGAAACAAGGAAAGGAGTATAAAAAACTATAGAGGCAGACAGTCAGGGACAAGGCCCTGCTGGCTGCAAACATCCCGGAGAGGGAGGTTAGTCTCTGGGAAACATGGGAGACAACAAAACTGCTGGAAACAGGGGAACTCCAAAACAACTAACAAGCAAAGCCCAGGACAAGACAGAGGCCCAGACAGACAGGGAAAACCCTGCACACTGCATTTGCCATAGGCAGACCTCCCTGATAGGAGGGATGAAGCTCAAGAAATTCTCTGTCTTATCACCCGCTGGTTACAGAACCAAGAAACAGACATCTCAGGTAATAAATCCCAGAGTTAACATTTTAAAATATTAAAATGTACAATGTGCAACACAAGGGTATAAGACAAACAAAGAAACAGAAATATATCACCCTTCCAAAGGAAGAGGATAAAAATCCAGAAAAAACAATGAAGAAGACAAGAATGTGGACATACAGAGCAAAGCCTTTGAAAAATGATCTTAAAAATGCTCAGTGAGGTGAAGGATAGTACAAAGAAAGAACTAAAAGATATCAAAAAAACAATGAATGAACAATGTGAGAATCTAACTAAAGAGATTGAAATTTTAAAAAGAAACCAGAGGGAACTACTGGAGTTGACCACAATAACTGAAATGAAAAATGGCCAGAAGGGTTTCAAGAGCAGACTGGAGCTGGCAGAAGAACGAACCAGTGAATTTGAAGACAAAACACTTGAAATGAGAAAGGCTGAAGAGCAGAAAAACAAAAGAAACATTAAAAGCAAAAATAGCTTAAGAAACCTGTGGGACCCGATCAAGTGCACCAATATATATATTATGGGAGTTTCAGAAGGAGAAGAAAGGGTCAGAAGAAAAAGCTAAAGAAATAATGACCTAGAATTTCCCAAACTTAGCAAAGGATGGGAATATGCATATCCAAGAAGCTCAGAGAACAACAAACAGGATAAACATGAAGAAAAAAACACCCCATCATATATTGGTCACACTAGCAAATGCAAGGACAAGGGAAGAGCTTTGAAAGCTATTAGAGAAAAGCAACATGTTACATACAAGGGATTCCCATTAGATTGAGTGCCGATTTCTCATCAGAAACTGTGAAAGCAAGAGGGCGTGGTACGAAATACCTAAAGTGCTGAGAGAAAACAATTTCCAACCAAAGATTTTAAATCTGGCAAGACTCTCTCTCAAAAATGAGGGAGAGATTAAGACATTCTCAAATAAACAAAAGCTGAGGGAGTTCATCATCACTAGACCTGCCTTACAAGCAATGCTAATGGGAGTTCTTCAGCCTGAAAGGAAAGGACACTAGACAGTGGTTCAAAGTGGCAAAAAGAAATAAAGACCTGTACAAAAAGTAACCATTTGGGTAATTTTAAATTGCCAGTATTATTGTATTGTATTGTTTGGCATGTAACTCCACTTCTTACTTCCTACAGGTGCTAAAATGCAAATGCATAAAAAGTAATGATAAATACATACAATGTACAAAAATCTAAGTGGTAACAAGTACAAAAGAAATGGTGGGGGGACAGAGAGTTATAGGAAGTGTATATGTGCATGCTACTGAAGTTAAGTTGATATCAAACCAAATATGATTGTTATATATTTAGTATGTTAAATTTTAATCACAAGGAAAATAGATGAAAAATATATCCAGGTAGAAATGAAAAGTCACTATGGTACAACACAAAAAAAGCGAATAAATATAAAAGCAGGCTTTAACAGAAGAGAGGGACAAAAAAATGTATAAGACTTACAAAAGCTAAATATTAAAGCGGCAGAAGAAAGTCCTCTATTACCAGTAGTGATTTTAAATGTAAGGGGATTGAACTTTCCAGTCAAAAGACAGAGACTGGCAGAATCGATAAAAAAGCATGACCCAACTATATGCTGTCTGCAAGAGACTCACCTTAAATTCAAAGATACAAGTAGGTTGAGGATGAAAGGATAGAAAAACATGTCATGCAAGTAGTAACCAAAAGAGAGCTAGGGTGGCTATGCTAATATCATATAAAATGGACTTTAAGTAAAAAATAGTTGCAAGGGTCAAAGATAATTATTATATATTGATAAAGGGGAAAATTGAACAGGAATAAAAAAGCCAGATACAAAAGGATAAGTACTGTTTAATCTCACTGACATGAAACAATTAGAATAAGCAAACTTATAGAGTCAGAATCTAGAATATCATATTTCCTGAGGCAAAACAGACTAAGAAATTTTTAAAAAATCACAAAATAAATGTAAGTAGGAAAAATCTTTCTAAGCATCAAAACCTAATGCAGAAACCATCTCCTGGAAAGAGAAAGATTAATGAGTTAAAAACTAGATACATTTAATAAAGGTCAAATATACTCAATTAAAATGATAATCACTAAATTGAGTAAATATTAATATTTTAATAATAAATGTACCAGTAGAAAATCATCAAAGACTGTGATTACATATTTACTGGAATATAATCTTCATTAAGGCAGAAATTTTTATATTTCATTCACTTCAGTAGGCTGTCAATAAATATTTTAATTCACAGAAGAAACACAAATACCAATAAACACTCAAGTAAGAATATTCAGCCTCCTTAATAATCAAACAACTGAAAACTAAATAAAATACCAGTTTTAGTCTATCAAAGTGACAGACTGAATAAAGTAAAACCATAGCTATTGAGTAATTTGAAGAATGAAATGACCATAACATATACTTTGGAAACATGTACACACATATACCCACAGCCTTAAAAATGTACATGCCCACTGAAAATTAATACTGCACCTAGAAATTTCTGCAGATAAAACTTTCCCCAAAAGGACTTCTTGGCTTACTAGTTAGGTAATCATAATTGGTTGCCCTTAGATTGACATCTTGACAAACTATCAAACATCTATTGTCTGCAACGGTGTTCGTTTGTTTTTTTTTTTGTTGTTTGTTTTTTAAAGATTTATTTATTTATTTATTTATCCCCCCCTTCCTGCTTGTGTTTGCTGTGTCCATTTGCTGTGTGTTTTTTCTGTGTCTGCTTATCTCCCCCTTGCTGTGAGGTCCTGCTGCATCAGCCCACCGCGCCGCCCTCACAAGGAGGCCCCGGGAAGCGAACCCAGGGCCTCCCATATGTTAAACGGGAGCTCTATGGATTGCGCCACACCCACTTCCCAACTGTGTTCATTTGAATTCTTTAATGCACCTATAACTCTTCTTTTGCAGTGATAAATTTCTATTAAAATATTTGTTTATTGAAATGACCTTTAGTTTCTTAAGTTATTTAATAAATTGAGATTTTCATGTTGCCACACGAAAATGCTTTCATGCAGTGAAGAAAGGTGCTGTTTTAATTGTTATGTCTAAGGAGAAAAAGAACTTAGGTGATATAGATTGTAAATGAGACCAAATGCCCTTCTACTGTGCCAAACAAATAATAATTTTATAGGATTTCTGAAAGAGAAAAGAGGTGGATGAAAATTATTCCTCAAAAGTCAAATTTAATATAGGTAAGCACTAAAAAAATATGTCTTTAGAAGTTTGAAACATTCACAATACAAATGATGCATTGCTTGACTTCTGTCTTTGTACATACCATGCTGGAGCAGTGAATTAACAATAAGTATAATATTATTATATATAATGCCCACATTATATATTTTAGACATTATAAATATTTTATTATAAATATTTTAGAGTGCACAATAAAATTGACTGATGGTTAAAAAGGATTTCATTATTAAAATTGAAAATTAAAAAGATATAACAATTCAACTACATAAGTGCTCAAAATCAAAAGAATCAAGTAAGCAAGGGAAAGACACAAAAAGTACAGTTTTCTACTTCAAACACGATTGCCAAATCCGTTTCAGCAAAGTACCATCTACTACAATATATTAATGCTGTAATTTAAATTTTATAGGTTTTTGCTGTTTGGGTTTTTTATTAGTGATATTAATATCTCAAACTTAATATATAGAAAGTAGGAATCTTCATATGCCTCCTCACTCCCATTCCCAACAAAAGACAATAAATAAACCAAAACAAAATATAACCCTCCTCCCTTTGCAAAGCCAGTAAGTGGCTTGCCGTCTACCTAGTTGCTGAAGCCAGAACTTGAGGAGTTTGGCTGGATTCCATTTCTTTCAGTCCTTCACATTTAATATATCAGCAAGTCCTATCTGTTCCATTAGAATATGTGTTGAATCCAACCCATTCTGTCTCTCTCCATGTCTGAATCCCCGTGGAAGCTACAATGATCTCTCCCTAGGCTCTGGCTATCAAATTTTGAACCAGTCACTGGGCCATCACTTAATTCCTCTCAAAATTACAAATTAAATTGAACATTGGGAAATGTAAACAAAATCACTATTTTCTTTCTTTAAAAAGGCTTCCAACTGCACTTACAATAAAATACAACTCTATGACTTGAGGCCCAGATCCGTAGTTTTCTAAAGGATCAATACTATTCCTTAAATGACACTTTGGAAATTTATTTTCATTTTTTGTGTTTTTGTTTGTTGTTTGGGGATTGTCATAATGACTGGGTGATCATTTGTGGCATGGAGACCAGAAATGTATCTTGCAATACACAATCTCTAAAAATGAAGAATCGCTCTCAATGACTTTTGAATGTACCACTAGACATTTAAGTATAGGTGGGAAAATGTTTATTTTAATTATCTGCATCTAAAATCAAAAACTCTTTTCCATGAAAAATCCAAAACTTTCATTTAAGATTATAGCACACACTAAGTTTTGCAGGAATGATACTACTGTGTAAATTGATAGAAGGTTGTGCTCTGTTTTGTTTGAAAATTTACCATTTCAGAAAATCACAACATTCATGACAATTTTCAATTAGCAAATGCAAAACCACTTAAATCAGCTTCCATTTGTATCTACCACATTTATGGTGATTCGATAGATAGATAGACAGACAAAAAGATCTATTACTTGATTATATCTCCTACTTCATTTGTGCCCAAACATTTACATATTGCAATGCATATTCTTTCATTATATATAATTTTTCTTTTTCTTTTTCTTATATAGTATAGTGAGGGCATTACATTGTTTTGAAATTGTCTTTGTAGATATGGTATAATATTTGCCAATTCCATGCCATGATAGTAAAGGGAGTACTATGCTAATGGGATATTGTTGTCTAATGCTGAAAACCACCATGCCGTCTGATCTGGCTTCTATCCACATTTCCAACATCATTCCTCTGTTTCATGTCTTCAGTTGTGTCCAAGGGAGCTTCCAAACCATTCAAACATGCCTTATTAGAAAACCCTATTTAATTTCTAATAAAATAATCTGGTTTATCTATTTTTTTATTTACAATTTCTTTTCACCATTATAATGCAAACTCTAAGGGGATAGAGCCTTTGTCTTATTCACACTGAAATCTCAAAATCCACAAGAGTCCATGGTATAATATGTACTTAATATTTTGTTGAATAAATGAGTAAATCAATTAATTTTTGTTCATATAGCTATATAGTCTTATATCAAAATTATTTCAAGGGAACTCTGGGAGTTACAAGAATTTTACTTTTTCTTTAAAATGTATCTTTACTCAAGTTTGTCAATTACTTCTCTAGAGTAAATCTGGAGGAGTATATTGAATTTATAAGAAGACTGTGTAAATCTAAATAGAAAGTTTGTTCTAATATTGAATATGGAGATCATTTTCCAATTATATTTACAGAATCAAAGTAGAAATAAAAAGTCTAAAACTAATTTTAAAAGCATAGTGAAAAAAAAAGGAAAACTGTGTCTAGTATTTTTAAGTAGATTTAACAGTTAAAGACAACTAAGTCAATTAATTTGGCCACCTTATTCAAAATTACCAATATGTTTTTGAGCAGGATGTTGTATATTTAAAGTTGCTCAAAGCTATATTGTATGGTATACTTGGCAAACAAAATATTATTTTCTTCTATATTATGGAGACATGATCAAATATTTAGGTTCTAGCTTTGTAGGTTTTAATATGTAGAAGATGACTCTATCGTATTTTTAATTAACATTTTTGAAGCATAATTTACACACATTTAATTTATTTAATTAATTACCTATGGTAAGTGTTCAATTAGTTTTAGCTTAGCAACTAAGTCTGTAATGAAGATATATATGCTGACAGTGCTTTCTTTGCTGTGCACAGTTCTATGAGTTTTAAGATCTGTTTAGATTCATGGCATCATCACCACAATCATAATATTGAACAGCTCTCTAACTCCCCAAATTCCCTTGTGTAACACTTTGAAGTCAAACCCTCCTTTTTCTGATCCAATATATCCTTAACCCAATAGCTCACCTGCAGTTCAATTTATGTCATTTTTATGGTCATGGGCACAGTTCCCAGCCCTAAGGGGTAGAATTTACAAATTTCTCTTTCTCCATTTACAAACCTATTCCTTTCATCAATAACAATGCACAAGAATATGAAAGAGAAATGTCAGTTCTTAAAATTTATTATAATTGCATACCAAAATTGTATAGTATCCAGCAGATAAGTAATTCCATTATTGAGCAGAGAAGCAAATAATTTTGGAAAATAGTCCTGTATTGGAAAACATATGGTGCACAATCTGTAAGGTTACATTCTGGAGACCAAAATGCCAGATGAAAAGATAAATACTCAGACATTGAACTTTAGTCAGCATTTTAACCAAAGGCTTCAAAGAACTTCACCTATAGAAACTATTAATTTTTACCAAAAGCAAGACAGAGACACCAATGTATTCTAAAAAGCATTGGATATATTAAAAAAAAAAAAAAATCACATGGGTCCTTTTGAAAGAAAACACTCAAATTTATCTCTCAGAAGAACCAGACATCTCTGAAGTAAAATAAGCCTTCCAGTAGTTTGGTGGTTTGTCTTTGTTTTTGTTTTGTTTTGTTTTGGCAGAAGGGAAACCTATCAAATGAGTTCCCTATCAAAATGATCTCTTAAACTTGAAGGAATGTATGAAATATTGCTGACTCTCTTTCATTGGGAAGATGTGTCTCTGGCTTGGTGATCTGAAGAGATTAGGAGCGTCTGTGGGTGCCTGTTTTGCATTCCAATTCATGAGAGCCACTAGAAGACATTAGTCTAACAGCTCTTTCCAATGTGATTGATTCCTCCATTTGCATGAACTACCCTATGAATTCTCACATTAAACAACTTCCTTTGGGGTTCATTAAATGACAAGATGAAATATTATTTCAAATGTATATGTCCTGATCTCAAGTTTAGCTCTTAATATTAAAAATGACAGGATATAGAGAATTTTTTCCTACTGCAATAGCTCCTTCATTTTCCCTCTGTTATCATGTCTTTGCGCTAAGAAGTAGATTTCCATCAAAAGATGGATCCAAATATTTCACCTGGTAGATCTCAACTTCACCTGACTCTGCCACAGGTCCTTCTGTGATTCACGGAGATTTCAGCAGTGGTGGGGCATGGCCAGCAAAGCTGGCTGCTTCTCAGAGCGTACTATTACATGCCACCTGCCCCTTCCTGCCAAATTTTGTCAATAGTTATTGGTGAAGGTATAAAGGCTTCTGTCATGTCCACTGAAGTCTGGATGAGAGTTAGCAAGGAGAAAGAATTCCGGGTTTACACTTACACCAGTCCGATAGATGCATATAAATATGTTATAGAGACCATGAATATGTTCCTTATTACTTCCATTTGGCTATTACTGCCCCTTTGTTAGTCCATGAAGATGTCCTCATTTATCAGTTAGCAATATGATGCATGCTATTTCAAGGAGGATAAACCTGGAAGGTATATAGCAAATGCAAGTCTAACTCTCCATTCAATCTACCTAAATATTCACTATCCTTATCATTATCATCATCATTATTACTCTATTATTATTGTTACTGCCAGAGCAATTGTCTCTGGAAGTTAATTCCACTTTTCATTGCAGCTCAGCCCATTGGAAATTATTAACTTGACAGTGATGGGAAGAGGAAAAACATCCAGGAAACATCTGGCAAATTGCAAAACAAAGCTGAGTATTTTCTTCCCCATAGAACTTATTTTTATTATCTTATCTTTCTTTCCTATAAAGTTTTAATAAAAATATATAATATGCCTTGTTTTACTTGGAATACATAAAGTAAGGTGTATTTTTTCAATTAGCTTCTGTTTTCATTATCTTCATTTTGGCATCTCCCATCACTAATAAATTAAACATGAAGCTGTCAGTTTTGTAGGGTTGCGTTGTACATATACACTTCTGAAGTCTTTATGATAAGGGAGTAATTGTATCCAATTGTTTTTATTCAGCCCTGAATATAATAGCCTTATTTTACTAAGCCTGTTTGATTTTTTTTGATTATGCAGTTAATAATATATCTATCACAACTTCTATTTCGTAAAAATGCCAGTGCTATTTTCATGCATAACTGATTTAATTGTGAAATCCTTATACTGATTTTATTTTTCCATCTAAAAAACATCTCCTATAAATGTAACTGAAATATGTTATGTTGGGGGTGTGGTAATGCCAAACTTGTATCTGCTCACACAATGTCACCAATGATCTTGCCGGAAAACAATCAAATGCATCACGTCTTCAGTCCTTATATCGCCTAACCATTCCCTCTTCCATGAAACTCTCTGCCCGTGGCTTCCTTGATGTGCTTCTCACATGCTTTTGTCAGTGCCTTTCCCTTTACCAGATCCTTTAATTAAGTCCACGTTGTGTTGTCTCTGTACTTTGGCTTTCTTCTCTTACCCTAGGATATCTATCGATCTCAAGTCTCTGACAACTATCTGTATGTCAAATCTAGCCCTTTGACTACTACCTGGCTCCTTGATTCACACCTACACATAACAAGAGCTATGGGTGAAGTGTGCCCCCTTGGTACCTGTGACTGTGACCTTATTTGGAAAGAGGGATTTTGCAGATATAATCAAGTTAAGATGAGGTCCTGTTGGACCAGGCTTGGCCTTAACCCAATATAACTGGTATCCAAATAAGGAGAGACGCAGACACAGATGGAGACGCACCAGGAGAAGATGGCCATGTGAGGGAGTGGGTGACGCTGCGTCACCAGAAGCGGGAAGACGCAAAGCAGCGTCCTCCCTTGGAGCCCCAGAGGGAGCACGCCCCTGCCAACACCGTGCTTTCAGACTGATCTCCAGGATGGAAAGAGAATGCATTTGCCATAATTTCTTACAGCAGCCCAAGGAAACTAAGACACTGATTAAGAAACTTGCTAGACCTGCGTGACGCTGCGGTGACAGATACAGCCCATTGTATATTTTGTCATAACCCACAAAATCGTGCGGGACACAGTGTAAACTATAATGTAAACTGTAGTCCATGGTTAGTGGCAATGCTTCAATATGGGTTCATCAATT